>OW052222.1:60680813-60857813 GCA_932526605.1 Nephrotoma flavescens | reverse complement strand
TTTTTTTTTTGCATCTGCTGTGTGTATATAAGTATAGAGAGAGCATAACAAGGATTAAGATGAAATTAAAGGATTCACACTCGATACCGTTACTTTTTTAAAGTTGAGGAAAATGTAAATTCAGTTTCGAGTTCGCCCTCCTCTCCTCTTGTATATGGGATCTGGTTACATTATGAAGGCAATTTTAACGAGGGGATTATGTTGTGTATTTTGCCATTGTATGTTGTTGCTGAGGTTTTCATTTTTATGTCGGTGTATTGAGTTGTTTGGGGAGTCGTTCTGGGTGTATATGTGCCAGTGGTGCGGTATTTTAAATAAAAAAAAATTAGGTAAATTCGTAGAAGACGAACTCGAAGAAAACAATTTTTTTTTCGAGAAAATTGTATTTTTCACGAAAATCCGATTTTTTTTATTGTGTTTATCGTATGTCCTCCTCCAGCTCTTCACCGTTTTCGTGTATTCGCTTAGATTTCTGTTTTATTTTTTTGTTGGTGCGGTGGGTGTAATTGTTGTTGCTGTTCCTATTTCATTGTATTCTTTCTTAAGGAATTATGTTTAAGGAATTGATGGTATTTTCAATTACGATTTTAAGCATTGAAGTTAAGGTAAATGCGAAAATTTACATTATGGAATTGTACATGTCTTTTTAGGGTACCATGAGTATCTATCATGAACAAAAACAACTTTTTCGGGTTTTAAAACAAACGGTTTGGGGGAGTTGATTGGTTTGGGGATCCTATTATGGTTATTATGTAAAATAAAGTGGTACAATTATGCCGGGTGATTTTGTAATTGACTGATAATTGCATTAGGGGATGTAACGTATATTGATACGTAAAACTGTGGCAATAGAAATAGAAGAGGGTGGTACCCCGTCTATCAGAATTAAACGGCATATGATTTTTAGTGTTCAGTCTGTCAACCTGACCAATTATTTATAGGAGTGCTGTATTTCGATGACATTGGATAATTCATCAAAACTTCGATCATCTAGTAGAGTCAAACTGGGCACGGTATTGATATAATTTAAGCGTGATTTTATTCAACACTAGCAGAACCCAGCTCGCGTTGCCGGCTCTATCGTTGCTTTCGAGTTTATTTGATTTCTTAACAATTTAGGTGTAAGTGTGTGAATGTGCTTCGGAAAGAGATTCGGATTTTTAATATATTCTAATTTATTTAAATTCTCCGGGATTAGTATTTAAAGTTAAACGATATAATTTTATTGAAATTTTAATAAAAATCTGATAAACAATATTTTTTGTTTTGCCGACTTCTGCGAAAATAAATAATGATGTTGGTTTTCCAACACGTGAGCATCCAACGTAAATCTCCAGATTTAAACCACTTACTTGCAGCGACTGCCCTTGAGATTTGTTACTGGGTGTACAGGAAATTGGATGCGTTTAAACTTAAAGGGCATACCTGATGGTATAGTTGGTACACGTGGAATTAATACGTTGTCACCTTTGTATTTTTCAATTAAAATGGTGGCCTCAATGATATTGTTGAGTAATTTTTTTACAACCAATCTTATTCCATTACAAAGGCGTGGTTGGTTTAAAGTGCGTAATAGAATAATTGGTGCACCAATTTTTAATTGTAAAATGTGAGGTGGAGTTCCCGGCAAGATGAGTGAATTCAAAAATTCAACTGGATAACTAAGAACTTCTTCTGTACCATAACGCTATCAATCGATTTGTATACGTTTTTATTCGGCATGTAATTGTGTTTTGAATGTCAATGTTAATTTCAGTGACTTCTTTATTGTTGGCGGTTAATATTCGCGGATATTCGTTTGGGTTAATGTTGTCTCTGGTGGCTGTGCTGCTCATGCGGCAACATTTTCTGTAGTAAAACTATACTCGTTGTCCATTTTCCAAATGAACGGCCAAATGTAGTACTGTGGGATATCTCTCATGGATTTGAAAAGTGAATATGCGCCATACTGCTTTATTGCACTGATGTATCTTCCCATTTGAGATTGCTTAATTTCATCTAAATTATTTGCAGATGCGTATTTTATTGATTTAACAGAACTGCAATATGCAACATTCATATGAGTTTTGCATATTTCTGATAATAAATCTGAACATGGTACTATCCAACGGTTATCAATTGCAAAGTTAGTATTTAGTACTTCCATTGTCTTCAAAGGATCGTCGGCGTTACAATGGATATCCATCGTTGCCTGAAATCGTTTCGGGAATTGATTATCTGGGATATCTTTTAGAGCATTTACCATCGATCACACATGGCGAATTTATGTTTAATGCTCAACGTGGGCCATGTACAATATTTTGAGTAACAATTTGAAAAAGTTCTGGATCATTTGTTGAGTCGGGTAATTCTGCAGATATAATTTATGTAATTATTCTAATATTTAGTATTGTAATAGCAAAAAATCTTTGTATTGCCATTAATTCCGGTTGTAATCCGTGAAATGTATTTGTGTGGCGGTCGGTACATGCACGATCAAATAATTTGTAGTCTAATGGCTAAAAAAATTTTAACCCAAAATTTCCCACGACCATAAGCGTAAATTTTTATCAAAATCAGATCAGTGGTTCTTAAGGTGATAATCTTCTATGGATTCTCCCACCTACGGTGAACCAATTTCAACTAAACCTTCAAGACACACTTCTCACTAACCATAGATTATTTATTTAAATTTTTATCAACATCGGTGCAGGACTTTTTGAGTTAACCGATCAGAAATCACTTATGGAAGCTACTTCTTCCGGTCGACCGATTTTGACAGAACTTTACAAAAGCCATGCTCACGACCCATAGAACACATGTATACGTTTTTATCAAACTCGATGCAGAAATTTTTGAGTTTATTGTTTACGAACAAACATTTTTCTTTTATATACCGGGTGTTTCTTTTAAACTGAGACGATCAAATATCTCGAAAAATAGCCACTCTACGGAAAAAATGTCCATAATCAAAATTTAATCATACCGCGGGGGAAATACATTAGTGCAAAAAATAGTCCTCCACCCCCCGCTTTGTAGGTGGGGCGGGGGTAACTTTTAAACTAAGATAGGAAGCCATATTTTTTATTGCAGATACGGATTCTACGACTAAAAGTACGTATGATTTGAATGAAATATTTTGTTCGGTTCATGATAGATGGCGTTGTAATCAACGAAATTCAATTTTTTCAATTTCTTCTTCTTAGAGCACACGCATTCGATTGTGCAATACGTTTGAAATAAAAAACATCACGTTTTCATTGGAAATACTCGGAATTCGTCATCAAAACAATTTATTAATGTAAATGGCAGGTGAATAAAATAATTTTAGCTTAAAATAAGTGTTCAAAATGATGGCCTGCGACTTCAATGCACTTATTAATACGCATTTCCAATGATTGTACACAACTGAGAAGTGTGTTTGGTTGAATTTCAGCACACGCATTTCTGATTCGCTCAATCATGTTCTCACGTGTTGTTGGTTCTTGTTTGTAAACTTTGTCTTTGAGATAGCCCCACAAAAAGAAATCTGGCAAAGTAAGATCTGGTGATCTGGCGGGCCAATTTATCGGACCAACTCTACCGATCCAGCGACCATTGAAATCACGATCAAGTATTTCACGTGCCACCACCGAATAGTGTGCAGGACAACCATCTTGTTGAAACCACATGTTCCGTCTCACTTCTAAGTTCAAATTTTCAAGTAATATT
The DNA here is from genome assembly GCA_932526605.1 of Nephrotoma flavescens. NCBI lineage: Eukaryota > Metazoa > Arthropoda > Insecta > Diptera > Tipulidae > Nephrotoma > Nephrotoma flavescens. The sequence continues at coordinate 60,854,123 of OW052222.1, read as the reverse complement.
GGCAGTTCATTTTCCAAAAAGTTTCGGTACATTTGACCATTCTAGTTGCCTTCAATAATGTGGGGGCCTATGAGTTTGTTGCCAATTATTCCACACCACACGTTGACAGTCCAAGGACGCTGATGTTCAACTTGACGAAGCCAGTGCGGATTTGTAACACTCCAATAATGCATGTTGTGTCGATTAACCGTTCCATGGTTTGTAAAAGACGATTGGTCAGAGAACATTACGCAACGAAAAAAATTGGGGATTTGTTGTGTTTGTTAAGTGCCCATTGACAAAAAGTTACCCGATTTTGAAAATCAGCGCCATGAAGATCTTGGTGTAAAGACACACGATATGGATGATACTTGTGCCGTTTTAAAATTCTCCAAACACTGGTGAGGGACAATCCGGAATCGCGAACTATTTCTCGTGTACTAACATGAGGATTATGAGCCACTGCTGCCAATACAGCAATTTCATTATTTTCTCCAGTGACTGTTGCTCTTCGGGTCCTTTTTTCGGTTGAACATTTCCATCAATTGGAATCCATCATTGGATTCCATCAACAATAAATTGTTTGATAGTACGGCCAAATGAAGCACGTGAACGAATCCTATCCGGAAAACGTTGAGCGTAAATAGCAACAGCATTTTCAAGATTTCTGCCAGCTTCTCCATAAACCAGAACCATTTCAATTTTCTCTGGCACAGTTAAATGGTCCATTCTAAAGTATTTTATCGTTTATTTTGCAATTACGAAAAACATGAAGATAAGAAATTACACAAACGTTAAATGTGATTTACAAAACTGAATAAATTGTTTTGATGACGAATTTCGAGTATTTCCAATGAAAACGTGATGTTTTTTATTTCAAACGTATTGCAGAATCGAATGCGTGTGCTCTAAGAAGAAGAAATTGAAAAAATTGAATTTCGTTGATTACAACGCCATCTATCATGAACCGAACAAAATATTTCATTCAAATCATACGTACTTTTAGTCGTAGAATCCGTATCTGCAATAAAAATTATGGCTTCCTATCTTAGTTTAAGAGTTACCCCCGCCCCACCTACAAAGCGGGGGGTTGGGGACTATTTTTTGCACTAATGTATTTCCCCCGCGGTATGATTAAATTTTGATTATGAACATTTTTTCCGTAGAGTGGCTATTTTTCGAGATATTTGATCGTCTCAGTTTAAAAGAAACACTCGGTATATTATATAAGTTAGCTAATATTTAAATAATTTTACTAATAATTTTTTTGGTTTTGGTTAGACTTAGTTAAAATTAGTTTTTCTCATATGGTATAACAGTTTAGTTCTAGATTTAATTTCATTCCTTAAAATAGTTAATTGCTAGTAAGTTCTTGTTAGCATGGATTTTCACGTAATCAAAAATAGAATTTTTTAGACTTTAATAAAATTTAATATTCGTTTGGATTCTTTTCCAATTATGCAAATTTTTTTTTGTTTTTTTTTTACTTCAATAATATTTTCTTTCAGTTTCACTAAACATTTTTTTTGGATTTTTCTGTCGTTTGTTATCGGGTTTCTATTCTTTTATTTTCAATCAAATGTTGGTTGTCATTTCCTCAGTTTGATAATTGCATAATGAGAAGCTAAAAGCTTTTAGAGTAAGATGCAGAGGTAAGGTCGATCCTTTAAATTTGGTAAGTTGCTTCCCTAAGTCTTGTATCCTTCCTTATAATACTCCGTTCTTACATTATGTCTCTCACTTCCATCCTAGCGGTCTAACAAGACTCAATTATACTTCGGGAAACCCAACGCCCTTACCCTGAGAACTAGCTGGCTATAGCCCGAAGTCCCTGATTGAGTAAATTTCTAGTAACGGACGAGGTTACAATATCATCGCCCGTTACAAGGTGGTCATATTCAAGAATTCCTTCCCAAAATATTTTAAGAATCCCATTTCCATCCAACAACCCAATTACATTATGATCGCTTAAAAAATGGTAGAGTTCGAGGTGGCCTTTCCCAAAACTACTTGCAATACAATTTTAGAATCCCATTTTAATCCAACATATCAAGTCCCAACATGATCAGTTCAAGATGGTTCGGGTTCCGCCCCAGATGGCCATATTCCAGAACTTTTTCAAAAAATCATTTAATAATCCCATTTCCGTCCAGTATACCCCATCTCTTCATAATCGGTTAGTAATTGCTCGAGTTCCGTCCCAGGCGGCCATATCCCAGGATTCCTTACCGAAATTATTTAAGAATCCCATTTCCATCCTGCATACTCAATTCCGTCATAATCGGTAACCAAAAAATGGAAAATAAAAAATTGTCCGTTAAATCGAGGGTCCGTTAAATCGAGCGTCCGTTAAATCGAGCGTCCGGTAAATCGGGGTCCGTTAAATCGAAGGTTTACTGTATATCGCTAAAAACAATTTCAGATTTTTCCATCGCTTCGAAAATCACACTCCCAAAATGCACTAATTCCGCAAGCAACTGCAGTGTTTGGATAACTATCGACTTCTTGTAATTAGCGATGACACCGTTCATTTATTGACTGGAAAAGACTTTGTTTTGTGACTTTTGTATTAGCAAGGATAAAAAAGCCACGAAATCAATAAATTTTTATTCGCCTGAAATCGATTGGATTTGACCGACATGGCAGAAGAAATGGAAGAAGAAATTATGAGCAAATTTATTGAAGAAATCACTGATTTCGCTTTGAATCTTGAAATAGCTTAAAAGTTTGATCGTTGATTACAGCGAAACTGGACAACGTTTTAATCAAATTTTTAATCAAACGTTTTAATAAACGTTGATTCATTCAGAATTTAATTTTTGATTACCAGTACCAACAAATGCTTTGGTTTTATTAACGTACACTCCCAACACCACTTTTATAAAAAAAAAACGATAAATCAAGCGTGTCATAATTTTTGACAAATTTATTAATCAATCGGAGCGCGTCAAAGTGCAATGAAATATTCATTACTTTTATTTATTTTATTTTTTTACCAAAATGTTGTATCCACATCCCCTCACACGCATCGTACGGGCGCTACAAAAACAAAATACGGGACCATAACACAAAAATTCTTTTTAATTTTGATTTTATTTATATGGAACGGAACGAACCAACAAAACCACTTAGTATATGTGTTGCTCCACCATAAATCGAAAAGTGAAATTCACGCACTCAACCCACAATTTTATTTTATTATTTTTTTGAAAAACCGAAAAATCCATTAATTTTGACTTTTTTGTTTTTTTTTTTTTTGATTTACCGAAAAAATTTTGTTATCATCATCCATTTTCCTCGTATACTTCTTATCACGATATAATGTCAATTTAATGGAAATACGTTTATGTACTGTGGTGGTGTCGAGTGAAGTGTTATTTTTAGTTGGATATGGTTAAAAGGAGTGTGTGACGTGTTCGGTCAATATTTTTGGTTATTTACTTTGTTTTCCGTTCCGCATCATTGATACGTGTGTGCTATTCGTTGTTTACTATAAAATATTGATCCGGAATGATGCGGCCGCTCTCTGATATCACAGTATATTGTTCCGTACATGGCATATATTTACATAACACAAAATGTGAAATACTGATTCTATATTATAAAATGTCTAAATAGAATATGGAAATTTATATTTTCATGATTGAGATATACACACGTATCTGTGCTATATTTACACATATATACCGAGTATGTCCAGATGAAAATGTTTGCATATCGATTACGATTTTTCGATTTATATAAATTGTGTATGTCCATAAATAGACAAAAGGATTTTATATACGTTTGGTATATACACATAAAGTGATTAATCATTTCATTTCTAAAGATAATAAACGGATATACACAATTTTCTCTTTAATCTTCGTGCTGATGATAATATTTTACCGGCAATACCGACTGTTGATAGAATAAGACAGGACAGCCAAATCAAAAATGGTCAAAACAAAATTTACTTTGAGTAAAATTTTTAAATCTAATTTGAAAATTTTTTAGGTAAAAGTATCCTTTTCAACCTTCTTCCTGCCTATTTCCTATAAACTCCGACCTATATTTAGTTTAAAATTGTATCCTAATTTAAAGGGATTTAAAATTAAATTGCAGCAAAAGCCATTACTGGCCTTTACAGTATTGTGACGCAGCCAACCTTTGGAGGAAATTTTAATTATTTGTGCCTAGCTATCGCCAATTATCGGTTTTTTCGTTACCAGTAAATTTTCATTACCCAAAATTACCGAGTTATATCAAATAATTTTTCTGGTATTCCACTGATTTTATTGGTGGAGGAGATGAATGCTGCGCGGCTTTAAGGATTTCCTAATTTTATCTGTGGGAACAGTTCCCTAAATATCCTAAAAATAGAATTAGGTTAATTTAGGACAAAATTCCAAAAATCCAATAATTTAACGAATTATAGAAAGTTATTATAGCCAAGTCGAAAATTAAACCGAATTTTGTTAAATTTTATTTTAAGGAATTTGATGATGGTTCTAATTCCATCAATAGAAGATAGTTTTACGTATAGCAACTCCGTTCCGTCATTCTGGTTTAAATGAGGTTGAAGGAGATCAAAATTCTTAAAGAGTTTGGTGCACGAAATTTTTATTTTCAGTAATTTAGTGAAGTGGTTAAGGAAAAAAAAGAAAGAAAACCTAATTGCAATGGGGGATATACCGGCTCTCAAAAACGAACACGCGTCTCACAAAAGCCTCGTATATACGAACATCATAAGTCCTATTAATGACTCTCACGACGAAACCCGATGATACGACTCATTGGTCATAAATAACATTTAAATTCCGTTCCCATTTTCATTTTATTAATTTGTAATTTATTATTGATCGTTGTGGCATTGCCATAGATTAATTTTTTTGCGCATCACTGCATGTGTGAGAGCGGTTTGAGGGTCAGAAAAAGAAAGTATTTTTCTGCATTTTTTGATATGATTTACAAATTGTGTCGTGTATAAAATTTTTTTATTCAAAAAAGGAGAAAGTGCGAAGTATATATGGTGTACCAAGTACTTTATGAAAAAAGGAGAGAAGTATAGATTGAGGTTTGGAACCTTATGGGAAACTGTCCAATTTGTGATATATATCTTATTGTTGGATAGTGAGTTAATGGGCCTATAGGAGTGATACCTGATGATATGTGATACATCAACATCGCTATTGGTACATGTGAAGTATTTAAGTGATTTATATGGGGTACATACGGTGTTATTCACGTATATAACGCCCGCATATGTGTGTATAGTACAGTAGTTTGTTGGTGATGTGATAACGGGTGGCCAGGTGTAGCCATTACAGGTTATACTATGGTTTTCGGCGAGCCAATTTTTTTATATAGGACTCATATAGAGATTCCGAGGTTAATCTACTTTACTTTTGGCAATGTGTATAAGACTATAACAAGAACAATGAACTATAAAATAACTATGCCGATATGTTTATAAGATATATATATATATATATATATATATATATATATATATATATATATATATATATATATATATATATATATATATATATATATATATATATATATATATATATATATATATATATATATATATATATATATATATATATATATATATATATATATATATATATATATATATATATATATATATATATATATATGGATTTAATATAGAAAAAAATTAAATCTGTGTATATAAATTAATTTAAACTATAAAATAAGATTAGTCTCTTTAAAATTTAAGCGAAACGCAAACTACGAGACCTCCCGAATAACCTATCGACACCGAAAGTCCGATGCCCAGCCTCAACGAAACATCATTAGATGGTAGGGACGTCTGCCCAACAGCCAAGCCTCTCTTCACCCGGAGAACCACATGCACTGGACTCAACTCTCCGTTCCTGTGGATGTCCTGCTAAGAGAATGACTGGAAGTGGCAATCCCAGCCTGTATGTATATTTTGCTTTATGGTCAGAGTCATGCAAGCCTCCAAATCCCTACGACCCAAATGCTCTGAGTATTAGCCGGCAAAATCACCATGCATGAGGCCGCTGCATGTCTATAGTTGAAATCTGCGAGTCGGCTGAGGCCGTCCGTAACAGCATGATATGTTCGAATTTACCAAATCGAAAATAAAATTGTTAATCTCGATCCCGAAGAATCAGGCCCCATTTATGAGGAAAATTATCATAAAGCCGTGACGGATTTTAATACGCGAATTCGAACCAAATCTAGCCGACTTGGAAAATACACAGAACCCGAACTCAAGATTATCCTTAACAGGATTAGGCATTTCAAGCGTGGGCTTTACGAAGGGAAAGGTGGCATTCACTATTCGACCAAACTATCGACCAGAAATACTGATTGAGGCATTAATCCTTCCAAAAAATCACTTTCAACCTACTCCACCAATTATTCAAGGACATTTCACTAGATTTTTGGACGAAAGTTCAATTGGCTGAATCGCAATTTGACAAATCACCCCGCAAAGTTGTTTTTTTCAGACTACATCTCTTGACATTATACGTTGTTTTACCGGATCCCATAATCGATAACCATTCAAACCATATCCCACAAATATGAATTTACTACTTCGAATGTCCAGTTACTTAAGTTATCCCAGGTTTTTTGTAAATGCGTAATTTTCAAAAATTTGCTTTGACAAATTCGGTTTTCTTTTTGACCATTTTTTCACTGGCGTGAAGTCCATTGATTCTGTCAGACTTCGATTTATTTTATTTTTATTTTATTTATATTCTCAGTTAAAATACAACTACCAGATTATTCAGTGGATTTATTGTCCTTTGAAGAATAATCTGAGTAAGTTTGTACAGCAAAATAAATTATTATGAAAAGTAATAAGAAAATAACAATATCAAAGAAAGAAAAAAAAACAATAATGAAAAAATTCAATAATGATAAATGTAATACATAAATTGCCTATAATTAAAAATATAATTCAATATTGGACTTAAAATACTTTTTAATACTATTCTTAAATTTCAAAAATGTTTCAAAAATATTTGATTATATATAGCTGGTCCTAAGAAGGTAATCGACTTTCTTCCAAATTCAATCTTTATATGATTGTAATTAATTCTTTTGCAATTTCTAGTTCCATAAATTTGCCGCCCCGGTGGCAAAGTGGTCAGCATGCTTGCTCCAGCGACCGGAGGTCCCGGGTTCGATTCCCGGTGGTGACAAGGAAAAAATTTCACGGCTGGTTTAGGATCAATGAATTAATCACTCATTATCCGAAATGAAAATATGATTATGAAACCTTATTTGAGGCGGCCAAATCCCTTGATGGGATATAATGCCAGAGAGAGAGAGAGTTCCATAAATATGATGAATACAATCAAATTTAATATTAGATAACACTGAAGATACATGTAGCGCTTTATATTTACATATATAGCGTTATTTGAAATTTATGTAACACGTTAATGGGTAATACTAAATTATTCCCACTACATTATAATTCTTTAGTTGGAAACAGAAATGGCAACCTATAGACTGATTTTAAACTTTTGTTCTGCATTACTTGAATTTTATTTAGCCTAGTTGCAGCGGCTGTTCCATATGTAAGTAGGCCGTAGCTGATTCGTGAATGAATGAACGAGTAATAAATCATTAACAACACCCGTCTAGGAACGAAAAAAGATAATTTCCTAAGAAGACCTACAAGTGGAGCAATTTTTTTACTAATGTAATTAATATGATCCTGCCAAAACATACGATCATCAAAAGTTACTCCTAAATATTTAAATGAATTAACTCTTTCAATCATAATGTTGTTCACTTTAAATGGAGGTAACGTAACCATTGATTTATATGGGGAATGAAATATCATATGTTTTAGATATTTTAAGTGAAATTAAATTGGATTTAAAATATTCTAACAATATGTTGAGATCGTGATTCATATCATCCATTATCCCACTGGCATCTAAGGTTTCATAGAATAACGCCGTATCATCAGCAAAAATTCTAATTTTGCCCTTTGTAAATAAGAAATATCATTAATGAAGATTAAGAATAAAAGTGGTCCCAGAACACTGCCTTGTGGAACACCACATTTGATATCCACCATATTACTTCTAACTTCATTGACCATGACATACTGTTTCCTATTTGATAAATAGATTTAAAAGAAACGCCGAAGTGCGAACAGATTCTCCCCATAAATTCTTTTCCAATTTTGAGTCATGCAGCTTTCCCATTTACTTGAGGAGTATAATATATGGTATAATCAAGTATTATACCTCGCTCTTTGCACCATGTTCTTAACCCACTCTGAATGTATTCTCCTCCATTATCGCATCCTAATTTTGAAACCTTCATGTTCATAAATGCTTGCAATTCATTTACGAATTCTCTGATACACTCGAATATTTCATTTTACTATTTAAAAGATAAACCATACAATAATGGGTGTAATCGTCGAGAAACGTCAAAAAATATGATTTATTTTCCCAGATCCGTATGAATTATTTGTAGTGGTCTCTGCGCTCTTAGCCTTTCTGTTTTTAACGGGTGCCTCGTTTGCTTCGCTTCAAATCTTTGTTTTCGATATGATAACCTTCAGCTTGTTTTACGAGCTGCCTCATACTGTTTATACTTAGGTGACCTAGTTTACGATGACATTCCATGGCTTTCGTATTTTTTCCGTGATCACTGTTTTTTTACTTTGTTTCATCAGATCGACTGTATATAAACCGTTGTTTTGTTTTATTCCCTCGAGTACCAGTTCGTTTCTCTTTTTTATTCCGTTATTGCATTGACGGAAAGTAAGTCTTTGGTTAAACTGGGAGCATATAATACATCATTTAGTACCAGGTTTCCGGTTTCAACTCTTCCTACTCCCAATGATTCTAAAGATTCACCTTTCTTTGCTACTACTATATTCAATTCCTGCATTTTCATATCCCGGATCAGACTAACATTATTTGTCATATGAGACGAATAGCCCGAGTCCACAACAAAATCATGTACACTGGACATTTGATTTTCTTGCACTAGAAACACGATTTTTTCACCCGACGATGTTTTTGATTCTTTGCTTTTGCTAAAATAACAATTTTCACATTGTGGTTATCCTTCTTGCATACCTTCTGCAACTGTAGTTTTGATTTGAGAGTTTTTTCATGCACGATTTAGCGTAATGTCCAAAGTATTGCATCTAAAACACTTTATATTTAGTTTATTTGGTGATGATTTATTTTTCGGGCAACAACGACTTATATGCCCTGTATTATTGCACGTATAAACTTTTTTTTCTGATGAATTAAACGCCACTGCTCTTTCACAATTGACTATTTTGTTTCTTGATTCTTCGTATAAGAGCCTTGCTGTCAGTGGTAATGTTTTCTCGTATTTATAACTAAAAAACTGCTTTAGTAGGCTATGCATTTTTCTTGATCCGTATTCTTTTGGAATAATGATGATAATTTATCAAACATTTCACTCGAGTTTTTACTGTTTATTATAATATGCATTAACAGTTTTTTATCAATCGTTGTAACTAAATTTTTTTGAGCACGTGCATCCTTTTTATTCCACGCGTTTTTTCATCTGGCTTGTTACATTTTCCGAATTTGGATTCTCTACTAACTACATCATATACTTTACATAAAATACTTGAAATTTCCAAATTTGGAAAGTTTCATTATCAACCAATTTTTCGATTTTTGTTTCGTCGATTATATCCGCCATCTTGTCCACAGGGTTATATTAACTTTTTTTTTTAATCCCGCACTTTAATTTTATTTATTATTATTAGAAAACTGAGCCCATAACCTGTTCAGGTTAATAATATGGAGAATACAAAAAGATTATTGTTTCATTTTAATTTTAAATACACACTTCACTTCTTTCTTTTTCCTGCTTTCGGTTGTAGAAGCGTTGTTGTTTTAATAATAATATTTTTCAGCTCATTTACTTTTGACAGCTAGGCCATTTTTTATATGTATATATATTAAAGCCTCGTTCAATACAATACATATTTTGTTGATTATCGTTCAATATTCAACACGGACTAGCCTCATCATTGTTCCTGGCAACGAGGTTACTAAAAAAATTGCTGATAAGAATGAAAGTTTTAATCCGCATGCCACTAACGCAATTCACCACGATAATTTGATAACGGAGGCAGATACTATTCTCAAAACCATTAATTTAAAAGAAGACATCAACTGGCTGGCTTGGTGTTACGATACTGTCGAATCTCAGAGATATGTATCCAGATTGGCAACACCATATTAACCCAGGAGGAGATGAGTACTTTTCTCGCAGTAATCGAGAGCATGCTGAACTTTACGCTCCATCAATGCTACCGACGTAGATGTACTCACACCATCGGATTTCCTAATCGGGCATGCGACTACAAAAGATCCTGAACCAGATATTACGAGCGTAGCCTAAGCTATTTAAAAAGATGGCAAACAGGTCAGTAGTTAACTCTTTAGTTATTTGGCATTCACTCATGAAGCACTTCCACTTTTTGCTAGTAGCCATAATAATCCAACTTCCGTAATCGACACATAGTTGGAGCGTTACAAAACCGCATCCAAGATTCAAACCAAACAATGATGAACGGGATTCAATTCAAATTTTATGGCTAGAATTGAAAGAACTTAATTTTCAACGAGCTAAACGATTCAAACCTAAAATTGTAAAAACAAAAATTAAAAAGTAAGATAGTGTGAAGTTATTTATTCTTTTTTAATATTATAAAACGTGTTTGAATCTGTCGCAATCACATCAACTGGGAGAAGACCTGCAAGGCCATTTTGGGAAAATAGTTTCTCGGATTGTGGAATTGTCCAGAAACGCTACCAAATGCTAAGCGCCGTTTTGAGTGAAATGGCACAGTGCTTAAGGCTTTAGCTTTTGAATCGGAAGGCTCGTGTTCGAATCCCGGGGAGGAATTTTTCATCATAAGATCTGTAATGAAAATGAACACAATTATGACCCCTATCAAAATTCAGAACTCATTGGTCAACCCATCTTCCATGCCAGTATAGGCTTGATGGGAAACGAAAATCGGATCTATAGCCGGACGTCCTCGACTTGGCTGGGAAATGGTTAAAAACTAGAGCAGGAAAAGCGACCCGCGAAAAGGTTGGGAGAGCCTCTATATTTATAGTGTATTTGTTACACTAGAAATGAGTAAATTTGTTGCTCTTACCTCAGAAGTGACAATTCGGTTAGTTTCTTTTGAAAATATTATAATTTTGAATAATTATTCTAACTAAACTAAACTGTTAAAGAGGATATTTTTCAAATTGTCAATTGCCACGAGCAACAAACAGGAATACCGGAAGATAAACAATACCAGTATGAACTCCCTGGAAATTGAATATAAATCTGTCGTCGATGCCAAGAAATCAAGAAAATGGCAAGGTGTGGCCGTTGGTAATACACTGAACACATTCTCGAGGCAGAAGAAGAGGCTGCTGCAAGTCGAAGCATGTACTTAAAAAAGGTCAATGCGTGCCACCGGCAACTAGAAAATGCATTAATATCATAACAATAATAGATGCAGTTGGTCATATTTTAACACCAGATGAAGCACAATTGAAGAGATGAAAGGAATATTTCGGAGATAAAACCACCAAAAAACACAAAAATCATCAAATTAACAACTGGCGATAATTACGAGCCTGTTAGCACCCATCCACCAACGAAGTGGGAACGTTGCAGTGTCATTGCTAGCCTCTGGAACGGACAATATACAACCTGAAATATTGTAGAAGTATGGAGTTCCGGTATAATACTGCTAGAAAAAAAAGAAGGGTTCACTATAATGATTCCAAAGAAAGGTGACCTACATGGGATTTCACTGACAATCAAAGAAATTAAGAAAGGAACAATCTGGATTCAGACTAGAGCAAAGTTACACACGCATTTCATTATTGAGGAGCCTAATGAATGGAATTTACCACGTTACTTATACTCGACACAAACATGCCGATACGCAACATAACATATGTAAACTAAGAAGTAATATAAAAGGACAATGAACTAGTATGTCTTGGTTTTACTCTATAGCAAAACCGGATGGCACAAATGAACATATAAGGAAGCAAATCAGCCAAGCCAAAACAATATTCAACATGTTACACAAAGTCTGCAACACATCTGTTCTATCCCGCAAAACCAAGCTAAGAATGGTCAATTCATGTGTGACTTGGTGTGATTTGATATGATTTGATATGATTTTTGATTTGATATGATTTGATATAATTTTATATAATTTGATCCGGTTTGATGATTTTAAATGGTTTGACATGATTTGATATGATATTTGTTATAATTTGATATGATTTGATCCGGTTTGATTTGATTTGACATGATTTGATATGATTTAATATGATTTGATATGATTTGATCTGATTTGATATGATTTGATATGATTTGATATGATTTGATATGATTTGATATGATTTGATACGATTTGATATGATTTGATATGATTTAATATGATTTGATGTGATTTGATCTGATTTGATATGATTTGATATGATTTGATCTGATTTGATATGATTTGATTTGATTTGATTTGCTTTGATTTGATATAATTTGATATGATTTGATATTATTTGATATGATGTGATATGATTTGATATGATTTGAGATGATTTAACATGATTTGAAATCAATTTATATGATTTTATATGATTTTTGATATGATTTGATATAATTTTATGTGATTTGATCCAGTTTGATGATTTTATATGGTTTGACATGATTTGATATGATATTTGTTATGGTTTGATATGATTTGATCCGGTTTGATATGATTTGTTATGATTTGATATGATTTAATATGATTTGATAAGATTTGATCTGATTTGATGGTTTTATATGGTTTGATATGATTTGATATGATATTTGCTATAATTTGATATGATTTGATCCGGTTTGATTTGATTTGACATGATTTGATATGATTTAATATGATTTGATATGATTCGATATGATTTGATATGATTTGACATGATTTGACATTATTTGAAATCATTTTATATGATTCTTGATATGATTTAATATCATTTGATATTATTTGATATGATTTCATATGTTTTGGTATGACTTGATATTATTTGATATGATTTAATTTGATTTGATATGATTTAATATGATTTGATTTCATTTGATATTATTTGATATGATTTCATATGGTTTGGTATGACTTGATATGTTTTTTTATATGATTTGATATGATTTGATATAATTTTATATGATTTGATATGATTTGATCCGGTTTGATGATTTTATATGGTTTGACATGATTTGATATGATATTTGTTATGGATGGATATGATTTGATCCGGTTTGATATGATTTGTTATGATTTGACATGATTTAAAATGATTTGATAAGATTTGATCTGATTTGATGGTTTTATATGGTTTGATATGATTTGATATGATATTTGTTATAATTTGATATGATTTGATCCGGTTTGATTTGATTTGACATGATTTGACATTATTTGAAATCATTTTATATGATTTTTGATATGATTTAATATGATTTGATATTATTTGATATTATTTGATATGATTTCATATGATTTGGTATGACTTGATATGTTTTTTTATATGACTTGATATGATTTGATATAATTTGATCCGGTTTGATGATTTGATCCGGTTTGATGATTTTATATGGTTTGATATGATTTGATATGATATTTGTTATGATTTTATATGATTTGATATGTTTTGTTATGATTTGATATGATTTGATATGATTTGATATGATTTGATATGATTTGATATGATTTGATATGATTTGATATGATTTGATATGATTTGATATGATTTGATATGATTTGATATGATTTGATATGATTTTTGATATGATTTGATATGATTTGAAATAATTTTATATGACTTGATATGATTTGATCTGGTTTGATGATTTTATATGGTTTGACATGGTTTGATATGATATTTGTTATGATTTGATATGTTTTTGATTTGATTTGATTTGATTTGATTTGGTTTGATATGATTTGATATGATTTGATATGATTTAATATGATTTGATATGATTTAATATGTTTTGATATCATTTGATATTATTTGATATGATTTCATATGATTTGGTATGATATGATTTTTGATTTGATATGATTTGATATAATTTTATATGATTTGATATGATTTGATCCGGTTTGCTTATTTTATATGGTTTGACATGATTTGATATGATTTGATCCGGTTTGATATGATTTGACATGATTTAATATAATTTGATATGATTTGATCTGATTTGATATGATTTGATTTGATATGATTTGATATGATTTTATATAATTTGATATGATTTGATATGATTTGATCTGATTGGATATGATTTGATTTGATATGATTTGATATGATTTGATATGATTTTCTATGATTTGATATGATTTGATATGATTTAATATGATTTGATATGATTTGATATGATTTAATATGATTTTATATCATTTGATATCATTTGATATGATTTGATATGATTTGATACAATGATTTGATATAATTTGTTGATATGAACGAATGATCATTCGAGTGACACTTCTGAAAATACTTTCCACATCATGAGATCACCCAAGTTAAACTCAGAAGTAATAAATTGTTTTCAAGACCACGTATAAGCTGCTTATCATTTTTCCCAACCGTCCTATTTACCCACAATAACAAGAACATAAAATACAGTTTTACTACTACTACTATTTTAGGTTTTATCATATTAATTTAATGTTTTCTTGCAAGACCGTTGATCGTATCCGTGTACATAAAAAATATTCCGGTATTAAGTTGGATGCGCTGTTTTTATGGCACTATATACAAAATCTAAGCTGATTCTCAGTTACACCACATAATCCCAATATTTTCATCTCAGTTAATTCTCCTTCTTCTCCTTCCTGGTCGTCTTTATCACGTATATGTGTTTTCCAAAGAAACCCGTACGTGTGTGTAGAAAATAAAATAAAATTAAATAACAAATCCAAATATAAATAAAACAAGCCTACTGCTATCCCGCAACGAAAGTGTCTCCCGCAACGAAAGTGTCAAAAATTTGGACTTTGAGAAAAGATCTAAAAGTAATAGACGACTGGTATTGACTTCATCCGGGATGGTGGCCACATTCTGATGAGAATTTAAACATCCTTATTATTCTTTTTATTTATTCAAAATCGATCGATTATTTTAAATGAAAAAAAAACTTCTTTCATATTTATGGTTAAACGAGCTTTTGGCCTAGACCGCAATTTGAGTCTAAAAGTAACCCTTGATTTTGACCGTGAACAAGAACGTGAGGAAATCATGATTTTAATTTCCGGTAAAATATGAATTGTAAAATTTTCAAATTTTTTAATTTAGATCAGCCGTCGTTAAATTTAAATGATGAATTTACAAAAATACAATCAGATGATGATGGACCTCTATCAGCTCGTTCAGCCATATCGTTAAGCGTTACATCGTTTTCAAAGGTATTTAAAACCACTTGCTTTTAAGATTGTAACCTTTCCTTCCAAAATTGCTTAATTATTTTCTCGTTCAAATTGTTTCGGGTATTTTGGCGACTTAATGGTTGGTGTTCATTCTGACAATTTTTTCGACCTATCATATTGCTCAAAAATGACAATTTTCTCTTCTGGATCTTTCCACAAGAGATGATTGGTCGGAAAAACGACCGAACGAACACCAACCATAAAAGCACCTTTAGACGGGATCAAATTAGGTAATTAACCTAATGTTATAGGTCCGTTAAAACATTATTTTATCGTGACATCTCAGATTTACCGTAAACTCTAATTTTCTCCTATTTAAAGTTTGTATAAGCATGTGAACCTTTCTTCCGGAGAAAAATAGAGTAAGGAAGAATTCGGTACATAACTCATGCTTATATTAAACTACAAAACCAGATGGAACAACCTGTTTAACATGCTCGAGTGCTTTGATAAATTAAAAAGCTGAAACCAAAAGCTTTTAATCTATGGGAAAAAAAACTAATTCACCATTGAAGAATTTAAAATTATTAAATTCAATTTACAGTTAAGAGTTTGTGTTTTAGGGCTACAAGGCTCACATCGCTTTGGGAAATTTAGCGAGGAGAAACTAACAAATTTAACTTTTTTTTAACGATCTTCAAAAACCACCAATAAAAAATATTCCAGCCCAAAAGAAACATTTATAATGAATTTAATAATTTGAGTAGGTCTTATGATTTATGTGAATTGTCTGAATTAAAAATGAATGAATGTCATGTGAAGATTGAAGTTCCCAAAACAATATAATTATAGAAATAAAGGCACCACTAAATGTCATATTGGATAACGGCATATCGATGTTTAACACTTTGTGAGAAATATGAAAGAAATCCCCGACCACTGAGGCTGAATATTTTCGACCGCAGCATAATATTATAAAAAAATCGTTGTTTTTGTTGTCCTTTAGAAGGAAAATTTAAATATTTTCCTTATCTCTCTGCACTGGCTGGATACAACCCCAGGAAATTTTACTAATATTAATCATAAAACATATACAGATAATTTTCCAGGACAAATTTTTATTTTCCGTTTTATTTTTCTTGTTGTCAATTGGTGTCGGTTGTACGGACGTGTTTGTTGTTGTTGTTGTTGTTATTGGTAATGCCTTTTTAAGCAAAAAATAAAAAAACAAAAATTAAATAAAAACGGAAATTAATGTAGACAATTTTGATCTCTTTATTAACGACAACATCTCGATGTTCCTATACAAAAGACATAATGACAAACCCCAAAATGATAAAAAAATATTATGTAATGTTTTCATTCGTTTATAAACGTATAATCAGAAAGCTTTTAGAAAATGGGAAAATCTTTGATGAAAAAAAAACTCGGATAAAAAATTTGTTATTTTTGATTTTAGCAGAGATGAACTGGATTTGTCCGTTACGATTTGTCCGCCTGAGGTTTTAATTGTTATGTATAGCAAAAACAAAACTGATTCAGGCGGCAAGCGAGCACCCGAAATTCGTAATATTTGGTGTCAGAAGTGGAGAGAAATGTGCTTAGTAGACAAAAACTTTTACAATTCCTAGAATGTTGCTGAGCCGTGGCTTTCAGGCGAACGAAATATCAAAGATTTATTTTAGAGGCTGCAACACGTTGTATGGGAGCAGGAAGCCCAAGCATATAGTGCTGCTTTTGGAGATCACGGTCATCGTTACCGGCTTCAGAACCGTCAGGAATGACTCTTGTTGGATCATCAAAAGACCGAAACTTTCAATCTACCGAAAAGCAGTTTAAAAATCAAGAATTCAGATCATTGTGTGCAATCGTTCACTGCCAAACAAAAGAAACCAATACTTAGAGAGAATAGACGATAGACTAGATTGCAGGGAACTCAAGAGAAGGTTTGAAACCTCAGTCATTCGATAGTAAAACTACCTCGAAGACTTCATGGTTAAAGAGGTAGTACAGCAATACAATGGTTCCAGATGAAGTGGAGCAGATGTGTTGCAAACTAAACTGAACACAGAAAGAAATCACGAACAAAGCAAAAAAGAGTTTAAACTGCGAAACAACGCTCCCATAGGCTACTATATCCGAGATTATTAGCAGCGACAGAATGATCTTTTACTGAGGCAGCCTGTTTGCCGATGATGAACGCAAAAAGATTGGATGCCGTATTATAAAATTCAATTTTCCTCATGCAAACTGAAACTCAACAACTGTGAATAACAGCGGGGATCTGAAAAATTCAAATAAAGAAGAGGATTAACAAGGGATATCGGTCGGATGGTAAAGTAAAAAATCGGAGAAAAAACAAAATAAAAAAGTGGGAAAATATCGCGGGCTGACGTGAAAATAAAATAAGACAAAAAAAAGCATCGCAAGTTGGTGCAAAATTAAAAAAAAATAAAAAGTATCGTGCCTTGGAATAGAAGTAAAGGAATAGAAGTAATACGTCGGAATGTGGTTAAGAGTCAAGAATGAAGAAAAAACGGTGCCCGACGAACAGCAAAGAAGGGAAAGGTGAGATCGATAAGTACGTTCAGACCAGGTGAGTCCTTTTTTTATTTATTTATTTTTTGTTTTGACACGATCGCATGGTTGACAATCGAGATCGGTTGATGGTTTTGGCTGCATTGCTTTCTGGCACCCAACAAATTTAGTATGATATATTTTAAATTTTTGTGTACCCGAACTTTCCTCACGATAACGTTACTGTTGCAAAATGTTAAATCGCAAGGTAGCATGTTTTGGTTGCGCTCGTAATACGCGAAAATATAAAAAGAAAATAAGCGAAAAAATTTAGTTTGTTACAATTGAATAGTCCAGACAAGAAAACATTTGTAATAGAAAACGAAAAATTTGAAAAAGATTTAATAAAATATTAATTTGTTGTGCGAATACTAAATATTCGAGCTTACAAATAGTGTTTGTTTTGAATTGAACTAGAAGCGTCCCAAGCAGCGTCGATCCACATATTGCGATCTCCACAGTTTCGGTAAACCATTTCTCTCCACTTGTGATACCAAATATTACGAATTTCGGGTGCTCGCTTGCCGCCTGATGCCTCAACCAGTCAGACTTAAGAGGTTAAGTTACACGTCGATTGCACCACTTCGGTTAGTGTTACAATCACCAAAATTTTATAGGCTGCTCGTCACAAATAAACAACTGACCTCCAAAATTTTGGTGGTCGTACCGCTCTTCTAAGTGGTTCAAAACGGAGCACAACTTAAGAACGTAAGTCTGACTGGTTGAGGCATGAGTCAGTTTTGGTTCTCTCTCTCTTTCTCTCTCTCTCTCTCTCTCACTTTTTAGATTTAAAAAGTTTATTTATTTAAGCAGAATAATTTATTTCAAAAGAACAGTTCTAGAATTTTAAAACAATTTTGTGATATTAATGACAACTTTTGAAAATGTTTATATTTATTGGTTTGCCAGAAATCCCGTTGTTTTATTTTTCAATTCTTCTATATTTTATATAATTCGCCAACTCTATATGTTCTTGTGTTATACTAAAAGTATGAAGGATTAAATTTTTGCAGTTTGGTGTTGGTCGTTACAACCTGATGGTGGAGGAGACCAATTTTTTATCAGTACGAAACCAAATTGCCAAGCCAGGGGCGGTATGTTCAATGTTGTACCATCCCATCACTTCGAATCGATATTCGAAAAAAGTCGAATGGCGGTATGTTGTATAATTTTCGAAAAGCAAAAAATATACAAGTTTCACTTTATCGATTCGACTTTTTTCGAATTCGATTCGATTCGAAGTGATGGTACAACATACCGCCCCAGAACTTGAGGAAGTTCTCATTATATTTTTTAGGGGTTGTGTAATTGTGTGTTGTTTTTTTACATAAGGACCCTGGAGGTTAAAATTAAGGGAGGGGAGTTAATTTCTACTTTTTGTAGTAGATATATTATGTTATGAGTAGATGAAGATGACCTCTGTTTTTGCTGGCTTGAACCAATGCCTCCTAAACTACAGGCCGCTTACACCAAATGATGACGACACGCTATGTCGACGTTTTTGTTGCTTTCTCTAGTTGTTTTGTTAGTATAAATATCTTAATATTATTATTGCGCATTCTCGGTTTAGACATAAATTGACGTCATGTGCGAAAAATGTGAGTAGTAAGAGGCCTGTAGTTTAGAAGGCATTGCTTGAACAGTCGCAATTCGCAAACATTGTGAATGTCATTGTGTTTGTAAAGTGTATTACGTACGGATTACTTTGATTTAATAAAATTGTGTGGCATTTGTTAAAAAATATTTATTTAAAAATTAAAATAAATCTTTTAAAACTAGCCAAAAGTTTTTTATTTTTAATAACCATCTCTTAAAATTTAAGAAAACTCTTTGACAAAAGCAAGGAAAGTATTTTTGAAAATAAAAACATTTTTTTTTATTTTTATAAACAAATTTGGCGAAAAAATTAATTTTAAAAATAAAAAGATTATCCTTTTGATTTTAAAAACGAGACTTTTCGCCTAAAAATATATGTATATTTTTTTGATTTTATATGTATATTTTTTATTTTTACTGGTTTTTTTTTCTCAGTGCAAGCGATCATCTCCCGCTCCTGACAGTATCAACATCAGGCAGGAAAAGCTACAATCTAGCGATAGAGGTTATCTGCATACGCACACGGGAGATATTAAAAATAATCGAACTAGAAATGCCAGCTGTGTAAGAAATTGGATCATATGCTAAAAACCTTTGAGAGTTTCATTATGATGAATCGGAGTGAACGTTGGAACACCGTAAAAGAAAACGGGCTGTGCCAAAAGTGCCTCGGACTGCACAACCACTTTCGTTGCAAATATGCCAAGCAATGTGGCACGCCGGGTTGCATGCAAAGCGTTACACCACCCACTGCTTCATGGCGAAATACTACCAGAGATGAAACAAGGCGTCAAACCCTAATCACGCTTTACATTGTAATACTCAACGTCGATCACAACAATTACCTCTTTTTCGAATCATTCCGGTCACTCTGTGCGCGGGAAAAAAGCGTCAGTAAATACGCTTGCTTTCCTTGATGAAGGCTTATCTTTAACGCTATTAGACATAGATTTAGCGAAAGAGCTCGAACTAAGAGACCTCTGAGAGCTATTGCCTGAAATAGACAGCAGACACTGTTCGAGAGGAAAAGGATTCTGAGATAGTTTCGCTGCAAATATCGGGAAACTATCAAGGGATCACTATCAGCAATAATGTTAGAATCGTAAAGTCTAAATCTACTGGTGCAATCCGTAGCAGCGCAAGAGATGACCTACAAAGAAGCAGTCCCTCGTATTATCATTGGGATTGATAATTGGAAACTAGGGATACCATTACAGGTGAGTGAGGGAACCTCACAGCAACCAGCGACCACCAAAACAAGATTATAGGGCCAAAACAAAGCTGCCAATTCTACAATGTCATCGCCGCATTACCATTATAGTTTCCATATGTGTGATTGCAATACTGATCAGCAGTTGGAGACTATGGTTAAAGGATTTTTCTCATTAGAAAGCATCGGTGTGAAGAAACCGGAGATTATTTTGGAAACTTTAACGGATAGACGTGCGCGCGAGTGACTAGAGACAACCACAATGCGCCGAGGGAAGCGATTTGAGACAGGACTGCTCTGGAAATTTCATCATATTTCCGGCTCCCAGTTAGTTTACGAATGGTACTAAAACGATTAGCGTGTCTCGAAAAGAAGGTGCAAAAAAACCATGGTTTGGTTGAAATCCTAAAATTCATCAGTACCTGGCCAAGGGCTATGCACGTAATTGATACCACCTGAATTGATCGAGCCATCTCCAAGAATATGGTATCTATACCCATATTTAATATTATTAAATTCAGTTCTAATGAAGGGCCCAGATCAACTTGCAGCGTTGCCAGGAGTAATTCAAAGATATAGGGAGAGAAGAGTTGCCATCTGTGTTGATATAAGGAAGGGAAATGTTTCACCAAATACGCATTCGAGAAGCCGATCAACAGTCCCAACGGATCCTATGGAGAGGCAAGGACCCACGTAAAGAACCTGATGTTTATGTAATGCGGTTTATGACGTTTAGGGCAACTTGCTCCCCCCGAGCTGAAGATGGACTCCAGTTATTCATAGGAATTTAAGCAACATCTCGTGTGTCTTGAATATACCCGCCCCGTGCCTTATAGTGGTATTTGGCACGCCCAAGCATACTTTACACAAACATCAAGGACATAACAGACTCTAGCACTGTATATTATCCATGAGGATACGACTCAATAAGAAATAGAAAGTTTTGATTTTTGATTATTGTTTTTCCTTTGTTTTATTGTAAATAAAAAAAACTAAATTAGACAGGCAAAATAAGTTAAATAGATATTAAATGATTAGACATGTACTCCATGAACCTGACAGTATTAAATACAACAACGTACGTAAATATATTAACCTAAATTACAGTTACTTACTTGTAGCCAGTAATTAAATTAGTTGAACTACCAATTATTTATATAAATTAATCAATAAAAACCCTAAATTTGAGATAAAATATATATATATATATATATATATATATATATATATATATATATATATATATATATATATATATATATATATATATATGTATGTAGAAATATATGTAGGTTATATAATAGAAAAAAAAATATTATAGGACAAAAAAAAAATTTAAGTACTTACTTACATGCTGTCCGTTACAAGGCCTTGTCACTGGCTAACATGTTGAGTCAATCCAATTCATGCGTCGCGGAGTAAATACATAACGGATATTTCCATATACATATCTTTAAATAGCGTATATATTCGAAAATTTTGCAATAAACTATCCGGATTCACTATAATTTAATTTACCGGCTACCCTCTTATTTCTATGTAACGAACACAACAAATATTTCATACATATATATATATATATATTTCATTAACACAACAAATATTTCACTAGTTTAATAGTTGTAACACCACAAAAGCACGCAATATCGTTGTTTGTCCAAATCCGAATAGGGTTGTTGATCTTACGCTCCAAAAAAAACACGCGTAAGTGGTATCGCGGTATATAACGGTATGGGTGTATATATCACTTAAAATGACCGTTAAGGATGGTCTAGATGTTTTTCGAATGCGCGTCTCGAAACAATGTAAATTTCCGCAGTACCGTTTATTCGATCGACGATTTACAGCAAACAATTTTTTTTTTAACGCGGAAAAATCACACGACTTAGTGATGGGTGACCTTCCGAACGGGTAACCACTTTTCCGCGACGTGACTATCACAAAACAAAAAAAAAATTAGATTTTTTTAACCGGGACATTTTTTCGAGTATTTATATAAAAGAAAATTTACCTTTTCCGCTTGGATTAAAGATTTAATTAATGTACCACTAAATTAACGTACAACACCCGCACACAGATAATTGTATATTTTTGGTGTATTGTTTGTTAGGTTTAATATTCTTTTGTATCACCCACTTATGCTTTAAATAAATATTTCTGGTAATATTAACGTACCATGTTCGAGTTACCAATTCGTAATGAGGTTATTTCGTTTCAAACCAAATAAACAAAATTTAATCTAACGCGTCGTTAATTCGGAGAAGCAATCATACGATAACACGAACTTAATTATAACCGAGCTGATGACGCTATCGATGTTATACTGTCAGATTCACCGAGTCACACATACATAACCACCGAGACGAAAACGGACCAATAACGACAGTGCAGAGGCGGAGGAAAAGCAAGCGTAGTGGATCTTGGTAGCAATGCAATTGTTACACACGTTTAAAAGTCACGTCTGTCGATACGACCCTATGTGTACAGACTTCACTTATTGTGTTTTAAAATTCTTTGTGATACGACCTTATAAAGCTTGTTGTGAGTTCTATTGAGTAATAAGTATGGTGAACCGCGACGATGGTAAATTTGGTGGACCCACAACCCGTATAAGCAGTCAACACGGGACGAGGTTTTTAATTTGGAAAATCCTGCAAATACAGACCTACTTAATGCAATTCTGTCCGCCCTTTTAAGTAATGAGGTAACCAACAATAAACTTGATTCTGTCATGGTTGACATCAACAAGCTGATAGTTGGCAAGACAACGATAATAATAAAACATTAATACAGCAAAATAAACACGAAATAGTTTTGGTTAATAATGAATAACTCAGTTCAAAGCTGAACTCGAATTTCAAAAACAAAAGGAATTTAATAATGGCATAATAATATCTGGTGTGCCATACAATACAAATTTTACATTCGAAGATCTGCTGAAATCCATTGATTCAATAATTAAATATAAACAAGATTCTGTAATATCATCTTTTATTGGCAAAGTGGTCTGCATGCTTGCTCCAGCGACCGGAGGTCCCGGGTTCGATTTCCGGTGGTGACAAGGAAAAATTTCACGGCTGGTTTAGGATCAATGAATTAATCACTCATTATCCGAAATGAAAATATGATTATGAAACCTCATTTGAAGCGGCCAAATCCTTTGATGGGATATAATGCCAGAGAGAGAGAGGTACTTACGTAATCAGAAAGTTATAACAACCATATGGTTTCGAAACGGTACTTTCTTTGTTAAAATTAACAAAGTTGACGCATGGTCTACCGCTATCAACAATTTGGATGATATGGCAAAATTAACTTCTACACTGTAAAATTGTGTTTACAATTTATCGTTCTAATATTTTGTTGTCTTTAGTTACACTTAAATTTTCTAATTATTTTTTATTTATAAATTTCTTTATAAATATCAAACAAATTTTTTCTTATTTTTAATTGTGATTAAATTCTGTGGATTGAAACTATACACTTGGGTGCAAAAAAATGGCACATTGCTCAATTTCCACAAAAGTTCAAAAATATCAAAAAAAACTTCAACATTTTTTCAAAGTTTATTTCAATACCTATCCAGTGGTACCTTTTTTGTATTTATACGTGCCATCAAACTGATTTTTGAGGAGTAAACAGCTGAGGTACATGTTTTTGTGAATTTGTCAGCATGAAAATTAGGGGTAAAAATCGAATTAAAACATGCAAATAAACAAAAAAAAAACGTTTTATTAATAAGAAGTATTCCCTCCCCTGGCCCGAATGACAGCTTCTATTCGATGTCGCAGTGATTTCACCAAAGTTTTCACAAAATCTTGATGTATCGCCTCCCATTCCTCTACGATCGCCTATTGCAGCTCCTGGAGACTCGTTGTAGGAACATCTCTGGCTCGACCCCTTCTTTTCAACTCGTCCCATAAATGTTTGATGTGATTGAGGTCCGCGCTCCAAGCTGGCCACTCCATAACAGGCACATCCACCTCTTGAAGGTACTGGTATATATAATTCTTCTATTTTCGTAATAAATGCGTCAAGCTAGCAAAATATATATGTAGTTTGGTTAAACGAATGAAACTAGACTATTGTGAACAAAAATTGAAACCCCACCGCCCCGATCAACATCTCTCGTACAGTGGCGGAAAACAAAATTGGGTAAGTTAAAATACTGAATCTCGTTTCTGTATAACCAAGTTTCGGAGATAATCGAAATTTTTGGGGGCTTGTGAAAACTTGCAACTGTTAATTCAATTTCAACGAGTTTATTACTTTTTAAACTTCTTGCATTAATGTAAAAAATGCGTTGGAACCCCATATTATCAAAGCTACAATACTTTTCATTCGATAAATTAATTTTGTCAGTTAAATCGCCGGAATCCATAGAATCCATAAGTATGTATGTAAAAACAAGCAAACTGTATGGTAAATTTTATCACTTGAAACTAGCAACTCACAATAGATATAAAAAATATACACTTGGGTGTAAAAAAAATCGCACATTGCTCAATTTTCCACAAAAGTTCAAAAATATCAAAAAAATCCAATATTTGTTTAATTTTTTTAATGTAGATTCAAAGTTTATTTCAATACCTATCCTTTTTTGTACTTGAACCATGCCAACAAAGTGATTTTTTGTTAAATGCATATAGCAGGCTTTCGAATTAAATTCTAAAAATCATTCAACAAGATCAATTCTATAGCATGCCATGAAATATCTCGCTCGGGGTTGTGATTATTCGCATATCGATGCTTAGCCGAAACGATCTTCTATTGATTACGTCTTCAACCGGAGCAAAGAAACGGATACCACACCACTGAGGTAGCCGCACAAGTTATTGCACTAATTTATGCGGGGCAGCACCAAAGTGAAGTGGCTCTACAACTAAGTTTGGGCCGATTCTCCATTCGTCGAGTGTGGCAGAGATATCAGAAAACTGGTGGCTTCAGACGGCGACAAGGATCTGGCCAACCTCGTGCTACATCGCTTTCTTGTAACAACTTCGTTGCAAAATCGCCATATAAATGCGGTTCAACTGAGACGGTGGCTCCAAGAAGTTCGTGAAGTCGAAGTCAGTCAGTGGACAGTTAGAAGATGACTTCGAGAAGTTAATCTGACTGCATGGAGACCAGCAAACGGGCTGAAATTGACCGCAGCCCACCGACGAGCCCGTCGATAGTTTGCTCGAGAGCATTTGAATTGAACAGAAGAAGAATAGAGAACAGCCCTGTTCTCTGACGAGTGTAGGATGTGTTTATATGGGGCCCCTGGACGCGGAAGAGTATACAGAAGACAAGGATAGCGACATGCACAATGTTGCATTGAAGAACATGTTTCCTATGGCGGTTGATCGTGTATGTTCTGGGGAGGCATATCACTGGAGGCGAAGGCAGATTTTGTATTCTTCATACGAGTCAATACTGGCTGTCGATGAAGAGGAACGAATTCTTAACGGTACATTCTTAACTTACCTTATTTGTGTGTATTAAGCAGACTCAGCTGTTGATTTCCATCTCTCTTGCGACGGATTAATACCATTTAAAAAAACACTGTCGCATTTATTATTTAACCCTTTGAGTTCGAACATAATTTTTAGAGAATTAGCTAAAAGAGGAACATAAAACTTTAAAAATATATTTCATGTTTCAAAGGGCATCCAAAGAGTTAATACTTAATTGTTATTTATTTTAGTGGTTTAGCTTGTATGTCGTTTAAAATTTTGTTTAATGCCCCTATTATGGTTCTCACCTCACCTCATCTCACCAATTCAAGTCGTGCGACTTAGATTTTTGTATTATTATGACAATTTCCATTCCTCCTGTTTACACGAGAGTTGAATTCAACACAAATTTCTTCGTTCCTTTCCCCCTTGCCTATAATCTAAAATTTTTTTTTGCGTACTTTTTCAACACGAATTTTAGGTGTTGAACGAATTGTAATTTACTAACACAAACAGAAAAGCTATAAAAAAAAATTTGGGTCCAATTTTTTTTTTCTGAAAACAGGTTTCATTTTCAATTTGTCTTTCGTTCGCAAAACATAAAAACATCTACCGAACATAAAAAATAAATATTTATGTAGTTGCGTTGGGTTTTCAACAAAAAAATTATTTTTATTTTTTTTTGTATAACATAATTAATTCCTAAATATCAATTTATTTTTTATAAAAAATATAATAACAAATTTTATAAAGTAAAAATTATTTATTGAGCCAATAATAACTATAATAAAGTTGGTAATTGTTTAGGGCACGTTTTTATTTTAAATAAAGTAAAACAAATTTAAATACTGAGCTTTCGATGTCTCATCGACATCATTTTCAAAGCTAATGAAAATTTTTTTATATAAATTTCTTAAAAACAAATATAAAAAGCCTATACAGTAAATACAATTTTTTCAAATAGCAAATACAAAATTTTATAAACTATAATTATAAATTATTGTAAAGCATTGCTGTGCATTGCATAAAAAATATTAATCAAAATAGCTAATAAGTAGCTGTCAATTTGTTTTAAAAATTAAAATAATTTTTATTATTATTTATTTTTTTAACAACAGTTTGTTTTCAAAATTATCGTTAATGTAAATTACACAAAAAAAAAATTTTTGTATAACACAACCAAAAAAATATACGAATAAATTGACAACCGCTTTTACGATGCTTCTCCGAAGAAATTCAATATGAAATGAAAATAATTTTACACATACATAAGTAAATAACATAAACTACGTTTTACCGTGTGAACGCAAATGTTGAATTATGATTGTTGAATTACTCTTCGTCTAAACAGGCCCATTAGTTGTTAAGTTGGGAATATTGTAATTTTTGGCGTTTTGGACATACATTTTTCACAATATTGACGTTTCGTGTGTCTTTCATTAGAAATTCTTATTTTATGCTTAGAAAAAAAATTTATTATGCAATAATTTTATTAAATGAAATGCTATATAAAAATTATTATGCAAAAATCTTACGTTTTTTGCTATCTATCGTGATTATTTACGTTTTCATGTTTTGCTATCCATCTTGAAAAATTACTATGAACTCACCAGTTTATTGTTGGTGAGTATATTTGACACTAGAGTCACCTCACCGCAACAAGTATAATATCAAATATTTCAAAATGGTGAGTTCAAGTCACCATTATGACGTATTTCTCGGTGAGTTGAGGTGAGGTAAGCACCATAATAGGGACATAAAATTCTTTTAAAACTCGGTAGCGGTGTGCATAGATTACCAGTGACCTGAACTAATCAGTAGTTGCAACGGTTTTCGTGAGTAGTGCTCTAGAACAATTGAATATACCTGTATATTTCAAAAAACTAGATTATTTGACGATCAAATGGCATAGAGACCGACAATCTTCCAACAATCAACTTACCGAAAACCTCAATTCACCCAAAACATTTCCGTAAATCGGTAATTCACCAGAAAATCTTACTTTACCGGAAAATAATTCACTGAAAACGGCCAGTGTTATTCAAAATCACCCTTCCACGTTAAGCTGAATACAATAAAAGTGGCATTTAATACGAACGATTTCCATTGAATTCGTCTTTGAGCTTAATTCTAATACAATCCACAATACGAAGAAAATGAAAATATTTAAACGGTGCTTTATTTAATACGCTTCCCTGAAAAAATGAGTAACGCAGTATGTGGTCGGATGTAAACCAGTCTGTAAAATAAAAACAAATTTAGGCACAATAGGAAATAAAGCATTACCTACTGTGCCAGCGAAATAAAATTTTTGTCATCTTCACGTTTTTATATACTTTGTTTGAAGTCGAGTACAAAAAAGGTAAAAACCTACCTTGATTGAAATGTTGCGCTGCACGTTATCTTAATCCATCCCTGGTTTTGTTTTACGGACAAACAATTTAAAAAGTAAACTAAATAAATAAATAGAAACAAAAAAATTGTTATATTTCTTTGGGAAATGACCAAAACACAAAAAAAAATAAGTCAGAATGGGATAAAGTGGGAAAATGCAAAAAGTCCAAGAAGAAGAAATTTAAGGATAAAATGTAAATTTGTTGAAATTAAAATAAATAAAAATTTAATTGGGTTTATTATTTTAGCATATTTTTAATTTCGTCCGTACTGCTTCCGCCCCCGTCCCTCCCAATAGAAAATAAAATATTCCCGGAATTAGATGCTCGTTGTTGTAAACAGCAACATTTTAATGTACTCGGCGGATTTCTTTGTCACATAATCGCATAATTATGATGTGATGTGAAAAATGTCAACGCGGGGAAATATGCTATGGGACACCACAAAAATTCCGTTGTCGCAGCTTACCATAAACCCTCCATCCACAAAATTTACATGTATACGT
Source organism: Nephrotoma flavescens (assembly GCA_932526605.1). Lineage (NCBI taxonomy): Eukaryota > Metazoa > Arthropoda > Insecta > Diptera > Tipulidae > Nephrotoma > Nephrotoma flavescens. The sequence continues at coordinate 60,824,985 of OW052222.1, read as the reverse complement.
ATTTTGGTACTAAAGAAAAATTATATTGAACAAGTGAGCCAATTTGTTATACATAAACCGCCGTATACCATATCGTATACATCATGTATGAGGTATGTGACGCTTGTATCATTTGGTGAAATTTAATGAACCAATTTTTGAGCGGGTGATCATTAACGTTCGTTTTTATATGAACGGCGAAATATAAAATTTTTTACTTTCGACATATTCACATAATAAATACGTTTCTTCTCCCTTCGGCTGTAATATTATGTACTTCGCCTCTTCCTGCGTGTATATTATAAAGTCGTCCCGTTGAACATTGTAATACTTGTGTTGGCACAATATAAATGATGATGTTTGACATTCCAATTATTTTTAGCTTTTAACATTTTTTATTTGTTTGTATAAAATTATATGTTTATGAAAAATATTAAGTATGAACCAAACAAAAACATAAAATATGTTACTGCCGAGCTATGTACAACAACAACACTAACTACGGGAATAAATAAGGGAGGAGAAAATTGTATTTATTCATATAAATTATCCATATAAAACTGAAATGAAATTGGATTTCATTGTGCGGCGGTGTACTTGCCCGCTATTTCAAACTGTCATTCTCATGCTGCAACGGATTTGATTTATGGTTAGAAACAATGTACGTAGTAAATTATGAGTCATGTTGACGTTTTTAATTATTTGTGTTTCTTAAAAATAATTATACATTTTAAGCTATTTAGTTTCCCTCCTTGATGACGCCAACCAGTTTGGATGCCATTTATGTTCTTTTTCCAAAATACATATATTCCTTTCAAAATGAATCATCAAAATTCCTAGACTGCTAATTTATAAGCAAGTCAAGTTATCACAGAATTTCATCCCAGAAAAATCAAAAAATATCATCGGGTAATACTAAAGCTACAGTGATATCCCCGTTAAGGATTTAATGTAGCAATTTCGTTCAATCTCGATATTTTATTGTATAACTTCAAATGGATATGACACAAATGTCAAACCAATTTCCGAAAACCGTCCAAAGGTTTGAGACATAGCGGTATCGATTTTCTATAAAAACAGAGAACCATTCATCGTGTTAAGAGACACCCCACCAGCATATCCGACATTCAAATGTAAGTGCAACCTGTCTTCTACGTTCAATAGACAATCACAAAAAACCGTGCGATTGAATGTTGATGCTTCAAAAGATCAAGCGTTGTTGTACAGCTTCCAATTAGCTGTCACTAACTATTTAGATTGCAGCAGTGGCACGGTATGCAGTTAGCCATAATCTCCGCGGCGCAAAATACCATCGGAGGAAGACCTCCGTAGTCCCGCAATGATTGGTTCGATGATCAATGCATCTGGGTGATAAAAATATATAAAAGTATCGCGAAAAATGGTTTTCTCGCAACACTAGATCTAGAAGCACTATAGCAGAGTATCTCCGCGCTAGGAAAGCAACGACTTAATACTTTCGAAAAAAGAAGCGCGATCAAGGAAACAACAAGGAAATTCAACGGACTGTTTTGCTAACCCCAAGAATTTCACTGAGCACTTCCAGTCAAAAGTACAGCCCATCAGCGTTTAGTATGGCAAACACAATTTCAAAATCTGCTAAATCGGAATGACGGAATTCCCGCAGAATTAATTAAGCTCGGGGCGCTACTCTTGCATCAAACCTGTATGATCTCATCGTTTCTATCTGGGACCATGAAAAGTTGCCGGAGAATTGGAAGACCGCGCTGTGTACAAAGTGCTTGCTTGCTATGTTTTACTAGCCAGACTCATCCCTCTCCCCGAAAATATCATTGGCCACTATCGATGTGGGTTTCGTTGTTGACTTCCTACTGTACGTAGTCAGGAAAAGTAACATTGAAACTTCGCGCTGTACATTTAATAAATCAGGTTAAATTATTTGGCATGTAGACGATTTCGTGCTTCTTGGCCGAAGACCTGGAGATATCAAGGACAGTTTCATACCGCTCGATTGCTGCACAAGAAGACTTGGTTTGGAGGTGAACAGTAGCAAAATCAAATTTTTAGCAACACCCATGAACAGATCCATGGCAAATCTCGGAATTCGCGACCATAATTTTGATTGCCACAAAAACTTTAATTACCTCGGGTCAGTTACCATCACGTCGTTGAATGATATGCAGGAAAACGAGTTTTCTACGCCCAATCAAAATTGTTGCGATCTAAACATATACCGCAGTCGTGCAAGCTCGCACTTTATAAAACACGAACACGCATAAGACCTGCTGGCTTTCAAAACCGAGAGCTGGACCATGACCTCTAAATGTATGTGAAACTGGCCCGGGCAGTAGACCGAAAAAAATTTTTCCTTGCTTAATCTGTAATATTTTAGGGCTGGCCCGAAAAACATTGAAAAACTGCATCACCATTAATTCCTATCCCGATTTTTTTTTACATCAGCGTACTACAACAAGATTTTATTTTACAAGCCAACGCTAGAAAATAGAAAAAAATTTAATGAATAAATATAAGAGAAGTACATATTATGTATGAAACGCAAATTTCCTGACAATTTCAAAAAATTATAATTTATACATTATACGAGTTATTACGTAGATTCTGAAAAAAATACCAACACATTTTCCTATGAAGCGGTTTTCACAGGGATTGCCTGAGACTTCGGCCACTGTCCAGAATTAAGGTGATGATTCGTGTCAAAATTTTGTCTGACAGACAGAAATAATAATCACTCTGATTGGTTATTTTTTTTGGTCTTATGCGATAAAAACGAAATACACACTTAAGGGGTTGGTATCGAAAGGCTAACAATTTTATTAACGCAAAACGTATCCCAAAATTCCATCCCAAAAATAGTAAATAATAATCCAAACAACAAAAATCTCAAACCCCATAATACTAAAAATATAGTTAGCAAAAAAAAAAAAATATAAAATTAAATGCCAATTTTGGATTTTTTTTTTAAGATTAATTTTTTCGCCCAAACAATCAAAAATTTACAGAATGTGATTTGGGATATTTTTCGGAATATTTATTTTTGGCAATTTGGAATTTGAGAAACAGCCTACTAGTAAGTTTTTGATCTACTCAAAAACATCATTTTGGTAATAAAATATTCGGGAATACGATGGTATCCCACACTTAAGCGATACAAGTAGAAAATTTTGTCGTATGGCTATTGTTTGACATTTTATAAAGCAAGCGACCTAAATTTATTTATTTGTTTCGTTCTTTTTGAATTTTTTTTTATATTTTAGAATATGTATTCTTTTGTTCTGACTACCGACAAATCTTATACAAAATTCAGCAAGGTTCAATTTTTAATTTTTGTTGTACGATAAAAAAATATGGACGACATTCAACCAATCAGAGCGATTATTATTTATGTGTATCAGACAAAATGTATACATGAATCACCTGTGTAGGCTATCTGGAATTCAAATGGAGCTAAATTACCATTTCTATGAGGTGGAAAGAAGGTTCGTGCCAGTCTCAGTATTTGACGATTTTGAACAAAAAAATTACTTTAAAGATTTTCGGCTTTTTTATAGACAAATATTATTTTCTATGACATTCACATTGTTTGAGACCTTTCGGGGTTAACGGGGGGTTGAGTGAATTTTCTACTTCTTTTTAGTAGAGTATTGTAAGTAAATGACCTCATTTTTTGGTGGCCCGAAAGGTCTCAAACAATGTGAATGTCATAGAAAATAATATTTGTCTATAAAAAAGCCGAAAATCTTTAAAGTAATTAATACAGACGAATTTAAAATTTCTTAAAAAAATTACTGTGACAGAAGAAAATTTCTTAGTAAATTTTTTGTTGAAAATCGTTACTTACTGAGACTGGCATAAACCTTCTTTCCACCTCGTACAGAAATTGGGCTACATTGTTTGGAGTCCCGATCATAGGAAAATATTTTGGTATTTTTTTCAGAATCTTACGTAATACATGGTTACAGATGGCCTCAGCCGAACCGCAGATTTCAACTAGGTGATCTTGCAGCGGCCTCACGCAGGATAATTTTGCCGGCTTATATTCAGGTTGTGTTCGCGAAATTTGTTGGGGGAAATTTGAATAACATAATAAAATATATACGGGTGTGCCAATCCGACGACGACCGGGTCTTCCTGAATGACAAGTACCCTGTTTGCTGAAGAGACCCCCCGAATTACCCATCGTCCCCGAAAGCTGGAAACCGCCGAAGTGCCACGAGGAGACCGCTGGATGTTACGGTCGCCCCCGAATGGACGACACATTCACTGGACTCACAAAAATAAATTCCAGAAGAGTAAAAATAACCACCTAAAAAAAATTTTGTTACGAGACCAATGTACGACCCCGCACCCGTGTCGAACGAACGTGATGGCACTCGATTACATAAGTATTTAAAAATTAAAGGCTGAAAAAAAAGAAAATTTGAAATTAATATTCTTATGTATTAATTTGAGAAAATTGAGAAAATGTAAATTTGTCAATACAAAATTTACATTGAATAAAAAAAAAAAAATAAAATACAATTTTGACCTGGTGGACCTTGGAAAGGTTGCAGCGTCTCTGAATGCCGATCGTTGCGGTCTAATTGTACCGGACCCCCCGTTGCGGCCTGGGTGGCGTCATGCCACAGGCGCCACGTCCGGGCCGTTGGGCGTCTTCCCGCCGTGAACCGCTCATAAGGGCGTTCACCTCCCTGTGAATTTTAAAAGCCTCCACTGGCCACCCGCAAAACTCGTTGTCTCGCAAAAATCCCGTAGGTACAAGCAATAATTTTTCGACCTTCATAGGCCGCTGAAAACGTTAGGCGTCCTTTTCGCCTTTAACCGTTGAATTCCGTTGGGAATGGATACGTTGTTGGCCACCCGTAAATAATTGTTATTGGGCGTTGTTTCGCCGCAACCTGCGAACAAAACAAATGAAGTGGCCTCATCTGGCCATCCGCAAATATGTTGTTGGGTGTTGTCTCGCCTATTCGTACCAAAATCATTAAGCGTATGCTCACCAAACCGTAAATACAATTTGGGTGGCCTTAACCGACCACCCGTAAATAATGTCGGCGTTGTTCGCCGTAGAACGTATCAGAATGGTTAGGCGTTGGATCGCCGAACCATAAATAACTTGTTGGGCGTCCTTCGCCAAAAACCGTAGAAATATTGGGCGCCTCCAGATAACACATTAAAACCAGACGGCATCCTTAAAATGTAGCGCCTCTGTAAAAATTAGGACGTGTTTGTAAGTGTTCAATAAAATATTTCCGTACTGATGCCCGACTCTCGTATCAGATTCAAAATCACATAAAAAGTATTTACTATAGCTTGATTGAAAGGTCAAATCAGCCAGTCAAGAAAACCCTAAAGCTCGGTCTTCACTCGTAAAATTTTGTCATGACGCTAGAATACCATGGCAAAATATATTTGTATTGAATCTGATCATGCGCATTACACCATGACAATGAGTAATTTTATTAAAATTGCTAATGTTTTTGTCATGACACTGTGGCAAAATGAGTAGAAAATATGTAGTTGACTCTCAATTAAACAAAACAGAGAACATAAAATGATTTTACATACATTTTGGTCTTAATAGTTGTGAGTGTAAAAATACAATTTTGTCATCACACTCTATCGACATGACAAAATTTTGCGAGTGAAGACCGAGCTTAAGACAGTTCGAAAAAAAAACTCCAAAATACAACAATTGATTTAATCAAACACCATGGATATAATTATTTAGGTAAGTTGTAATAATTACATATATTTAGTTAAAAAAAAATCATTAAATTATTGTTCATATGATAATACAATTTTTAAAGTTTTGGTAAATTATTATCTTTAAATTGTATTATGATTATTATTACCAAATATTTACCAAATATGGCCAGCAGCAAAAAAATATTTCACAACCAACAAAATTCTATCGGTAATACCAAAAAAAACTGAACTTCTTAATCACAAACCAAAACGAGACTAATTCTCCCATTCCACACAGGGTTTTTTGTATTTTGGTATTTTTTATTATAAATATTAAATAAAATGTAAACCAGCCATGCTACACACAATTTTGGTTTCTGGATTCAAACTACTGCGCAACAGATTTTAATTTTTAATTTAAACCCTTATTTTAAATTAAATCATTAATTTTTTTTGTCTTGTTTTATTCTGGGGGGCTATTTGGGAATTCGATTCGATAACGAGAGTACAAGATTCATATTTGATTTTAAATAAGAATCGTTCGAATCACATTCAAATCAAATAAGAATCTTATACTTTCGTTATCGAATCGAATTCCCAAATAGCCCCCCAGCTGTTCTCTCAAAAATAAAATTTAAACAAAAATCTACATCTCAAAAATGTCCTTAAATTTTTTTATTTTCATTTCAATTTTTTTCATTTCGGATTCACGGACAAAAATTTTATGTCGCAGCTGCGTTGTATGAGATGTAGATTTTTGAGATGCAGATTTTTTGTTTAAATTTTATTTTTGAGCGAACAGAATAAAACAAAACAAAAAAATTTAATGATTTAATTTAAAATAAGGGTTTAAATTAAAAATTATAATCTGTTGCGCAGTAGTTTGAATCCAGAAACCAAAATTGTGTGTAGTATAGCTGTTTGAGTTGTGTGATTGCACAGAAAATTTGTTTAAGTCGCAATTAAAACTTGTATCATAGGTAAACGGAGAAAGGAACGAGGAAAAATCCGGTATCTTTTTTTTACGTGTGCCATCAGCCATTATACGAAAAAAAATTCTACCACCAACAAACAAAATGCACAAAAATATTTCTTTTTTTCATGTCCCTCCTGCCTGCTCTCGCACATGCAGTTGATGCACGGAGCAAAAAGAGAATGCACGTGACGTGCCAAAATCACAAAATAAGAAACATCGCTCGTACACGCGCACAAGGGCACACATTGTGTATTGCTACTCAAATTAAGGAAAATGAAAATGGGAAAGGAATTTAAATGTAACAACATACCATTATACTCGTATTTTGAAATCAAAGTAATTTTTTGTAATTGTCAGTAAATTTGCTTTTTATGTACTTCTTATACGAGTATATTTATTCATTTAATTTTGTTTTATTTTGTAGTGTTGTCTTGTAAAATCGAATCTTGTTGTAGTATGCAGTTTCACATCGGTGACCTCTAACGATTATAGATTGTTATCTACCTTCGAAAGGAAGTTTATTCGTTCCATCTTTGGTCCAGTTGCGAACAACGAATATCGGATTCGTATGAACCACGCAACTTCCCGGAGATAGCGATATCATCGGATTCATCAAATCAAATTGAGGTAGATGTCCTCCATCCATAACCAGTTGATATATGCGTCATAGAAAAAGTTCTCAACTGCGCTGGCGTGATGACGTCGAACAAGACCAACTTTTAGTCAGGTCAGTCTACTTTAGTTCAGTCTTTTATGACTTTTAGTCTTTGTCACTTTTGTTAGTTGTTCAAGAAATACTTAATTATAAACGTAATTGTTCTACAAATGCATAGTTACAGTTTGGTATAAGTTCCACTTACGGGAACAGCAAACCATCTTACCTCGTGACCTATTCATTCCAAGGCCGCTTACGTTTTTTGTAAATATACTTTCGGTAAGTGGATTACCCGCGAAACTGGTCCTTCGATCAAAATGGTGCTCAAATGCAGTCAACTATTGGAAAAATTGAAATTGTGCTCAGTCAGCGTCACGTTTTTGTCTGAAAAATCGAAAGTCCTCGCATTTTTGTAAATAAGTGAACCGTTAGACGAAATACAATCAGCGATATTAACTCAGAAACGTATAGTGTAAATAAAGTACTTAATTATTTTCCAATTATCGGTATTTTCGAATCACGTGTCCTTGATCAATTTATGTTCAATTAAAACTCACACAAGCCTTTGTCACACAGCGGTACAGAAGCGACTGCCTAAACCTCAAACTTATTTTGTTCAACTATTGAAGAACCACATTCACTCACGCCAATACCAAAATTTTAATAGCGCCTTAACGGTATGGCGAAAAATACATATTGTGAACTCATTTATGTACAAAAATCCATGGGCTAATTTATGTAAAATGTTTAATGGATACTTCTGACAAAATTATCAGAGGACTAAAAGCCCTTAGCAAAAATGCAAAATCTCGAGTCCCGAGGCTGATTTATATTTTGATAGACAAATTTGGTGACGATTATAAAACTTTTACGGCTCGCACTTCCACACACTTGAAATCGACAATTGTTCTACTATTTAGGATTGTTAGCGAAAATAATCGAAGCTCTTGAATCATTAGCATTAACATCACAATGGTTGGAGCTACCAAACCAACTCTTAAAAGTCACGTGATTACCAGTCCATCTTTTCTATCGATCTCTGATCATAAATATAAACGTGCTAAGTGTCAGTGCACTGAACATTTCATATTCTAATGTAAGAAATTCAACGATGTTAACGCGGATCACCGTAAAGAATGAATAAGATCTCAGAACAGATGCTTTACAACTGACTTAACTCAAAACATTCAATTTTTAAACGCAAATCTAAATTTTGAAGTCTTCGTTTTATAATTTTAGGAATGTATAAAGAATTCATGATGGAATACGAGAACTTGCATCATATGAAATAAATTCCTAAGGACGAAGTTGACAATACAGAATTTTATCTACCACATCATCTGTTATAACGAAAGGAGAGCTCAATCGCACAAGAGGCAAGAATCGTTGTATGCGATTTTTCTACCCTTTTGTGAACATTCTGCTTTTCAGCCGATTTAGAAAAGATATATCCCCGGAAAGAAATCGCCGATAAGGATATAAAGTAACAAAACCTTGTATCTATACAAGTAGACTTTTTGATCTACTCACAACCGTTCAATAATCGCAACAGTTCAATAATTTCGATAGATCCATTTTTGGATAACAGAGCTGTTCTACGATTCCAAGCACGATTGGAAAACAGCTTAGTCTAAAACCATCATAGCTCTAATCACACATGCAAATCATTTTGAAATTAAAAGTAGAGCTATTCAATAAGACCCCGTGTCGACTAGAATACATTTCGTTACTGGCCTCGTTTTTTCACATAATTTTTAATTTGATCCTAATTAATTTGATTATGATATGAATTGGCTGCATTCAAATGGTTAAGAAATGCATTGGTTCATTAAAATTTGCAAACTCTCCAGAGGCATATTAAGAAGATTTGTATCATAAATTATGATGTTCAACATATAATCTGAGTTTCGTAACATTCGATTGAGAAGAGGCTTATTTATTTAGGGTAGGAAACCTAAATAAATTCCCAAAAACAAAACTCTTTGCAATCAATCACTGTTTTTGAAAATCATTGCCCAGTATTTTTTGTTAGTGTTCTTGAGAAAAAGACTAGAAAAAAGACCCAGGTTCCTCCAGTTAACCAAACATTCAACAATTTTTTAAAAATGAGCTTCACCTCTAACCGCAATCGATTCCTGATACTCGAAATCTCCCTTGCAGGAACTTTCATTAAAGACGTTTGAACTTAAAAAAAAATAAAAAGGGGTAGCTGGGCTCCATTGATGGAGACTCTGAACCATATTTCACGAAATCATTTGAGTTCAAAGTGAGATAAAAATTTAAAAAAAGTAACTACTTCATACGAAAAGTTGTTTTCATGTCACCTCGAATCTCTCGCCCACCTTAAATAGTGAACATAATACGAGTTTTGTAAGACACAGTGTTGCAACTTTTTCTTCACATTGGCTGGGCTGCTGACTAGATCGGTTTGAAATCTTTTTCTTCTTGTACTTCTTGTTCCTGGTATCATGGAATGAATCCTTTCCTCGTATCCTAAGATACCCTGATACTTAGCAGAGAACGTAAATATTTTACGTTGACTAGCACCACCAAATTGTGTATTTTGATATTCTTCATCTAAAGCCTGTAGGCCGATACAAAATCCACAAAAGAAGTAAAGCTCGATTTGCTTCAGCACTTCAGCGTAAGCCTTTATAACTCGTGCTTTGCCATCAGTGATGTTAATTTACATTGTTTAGAGTTAATAACTCTGTTGATGACTCCACTCTAAAATTGCTATGATCAGAGCCCGCAATAACATTTGACGTTATAACATTTGATCTAAATAGGCATGTAGATTGGCACAAAGAATAGTAACGAAAACCGTAGACCGTTGGCCTGATATAATCTCATGCCCTATTTTGTAAAAATCGGAGACTTTCATCGTCACAAAATAAGCTATGAGTGGCCTGCTATGTGCTTTTGTTCTTTTCTTCTAAACCAACTAGAAACTATTTACTAAGGACGAGTTATAACCTTGAAATCATGTTCATCACCAACGGTTGCTTAGAGCCGCCTTAATCTTAGAATAATTTCACGATGATTGGTTGAACATTTTCTTCTAATTCTTCGTTTTTTTTAATTCTTTCGAATCGGAATTTTCGATTTTCTTCGAGCCATTTAATTTCCTCTTTGAAAGCCTGTTCCATTTTAGATTTTCCATCGGCTGTAACCTTAGCGCTCAATTTGTTGTTAGCAAATAACAATGTTCAGCCAAATGCTGAAGAAGCAAGACATTAAAATGAGGAACTTTCATAAAAAAAATAAGATTCATACAGAACAAGCGGCAAAATAAAGAAGCTGAGGGGTAGTTAAACTTATCATTAACTCACATGGAGAGAATGATGAATCATATTAGAGATCATCATGAAACCATATGCCTGGAAGCGTCAGAGTATAAAAAAACAACAACTAAATATTTCACAGATCAGTGATCACGATAATATACGGAAAGCGTATGACGACATAGTAGTAGAGATCGCATGACAAAATATAGGCAGCATAAAGTCTGTAGCAATCGACCAGCAGAAATCAAGGTGCCAAAAATATTTACAAATACCCCATTTTAGTGCGGAACACATTAAATAGATGGTGTTTCATGACGTTTTTCAGCAGTTAGTGCACAACAACGAAGCACTGAACAACACTACTTGAAGACCCATCTACACGCGCTCTTACATCTAGGAATCAACACGGATTCATCGCTTCTCGGTACACATGGTCATACTTTCATGATTTCCTTATCAACTTTTATACAAAATTGTTGTTAACATGACGGAAAATATAAATCACGTGGCGGGAAACATGTTTCACGCCATAATTTACCAAATTAAAATAAATAATGTACACAATTTCGTTCAACATTTTGTGCATGTCGTGCTAAATATTCATCAACTGATGCTAAAATAATAGTTGCGAAAACTGTACATAAAATACTACTTGTATTGCCGTCGATTCAAAATTAGAATTCGATACGGATCCAAGTCACCATGAATATTAAAAAAAACAAAAAAAGCAAAATGTTTTGTTCATTCTAACAGAAACTTTCGAATCCTCGTTACGAAATTTTCCGTAGAGCATAGATTTTATTTATTTTTCAAAATTTTATTGTAAATTCTAATTGTGGTAAAATGGCTGAGGCAAAACCAGAAAGTGGTAAATGTGGTGACGTGACTCCCAGCGTTAGCGAACTGCGTCGAGATCAATGTAAACGGAGTTTTGCAGCTGACTATTGCAGTGAAGACCCGGAAAAAAGATTGACATGCTTTGAGGAGTCTGCGAGACCTGAAGTAGAGGTAAAATAGTTAATTATTTGTCAATAAAGATAAGAATATGTTTGATAGGCAAAGCCAAATTTTTTTAACCAATACAGGAAGATTGCCTATTAGGGAATATAGATAAAAGGCGTCGGGCATTTGTTAAACATCATAAAGACGAATTGCTTAGAATTGGGATAGCTAAACACGATGAAATTATGGCACTACCACCCGTAGTAGAACCACCGAAACCAGGACCAGAGGCAATAGGAGCAATTTATTTGTTTGAGGAATTCAAAACTCCGTTTTCTGATTCAAATTCTGTCGGTAAATTTTGGTTAACGTACTATTTAAGGATAAAATTTTTAAATTTTTTTTTTAAATACTAATAGCGTCTGTGGATGCTGCTAACAATCCTGGACCATCTGCTGATCAGTGCAATCTCTGAGGGCATTCAGGTCAATTTCTTTTAATGTGATCTAAATGGACAAGATCATAATATAGAATTGGGCGGTAAGAAATTGGAATGCATTGCCCCTAAATGAGAATTAACCGCGACTTTTTCGAATAAAAATTTCGATATAGTTTTGAACTTAAAAAATTTTGCTTGTTTTATTTGTCTCTACGCTTTTTTGTTTTTGCAATGTAATTTATGAACAAACTGTTGCAATTTATAGCCATTAAGCAGTTTTTTGGTTAGGGTAGCTCAATAGCATACCTCCCAAAGAAAAATGGTTTACAATCTAGCTAAGCTTAACATATGTTCAGTTTTTTTCACTTTCAATAGGCTGTAGCTCAAATTTTCTTTAGACCAGTGAGTGGCAAAACGATTGTTAGGCTTCGACGCACTTGCCAAACTTTAAAAAACTATATAGAATCTCAACTCAACGCGGGAGTAAAGCCAGTCGGAAAAGGTGATCGTTCGTGATTCCGCTATAGCTAGATCATCAGATGAAGAACTACATCCCCTTAAGGACCTCCTACTTACGAATCCCTCGGCAGAAGACGACCTGGATGAAGATAGTATTCTAAATAATTCACATGGATCTCAGCATAAACGACTATCCATACCTAGTCAAGAAAATGAACGATATTCGTTCCCTGACGCGAAAGATCGTGCGGTCCTAGAGAATGGGGGAGCTCGAGAAGTCGTCCTGGGTAATGCTACAAGAAAAATTCGAGTGCCTCACAGCCCAAAAGCATTAAATAATGGTAGTACAATATTCCCAAATCCATTTAACGCATCGTTCAGTAAACCAGAGCTTGGGGGACCTAGATTTAAAAATGGGGATCCGTTCGCGAGACCTCAACTACAGATGTTAAACAACCAACCGTTTATTCGACCGGAGATCACATACGCGTCTATAAATCAGAATACTCCGCAACCGCCACCTCAATATAATATGATGAGATTACCAAATTGGAATGTTCCTAAATTTTCTGGGTCGTATAGTACACTACAATCTGCTAAGAGCATTCATGTGAGTGATTTCGTGTTTCAGTTAGAAAATCAGGCTATTCTCGTCGGGTATCCCGTCAATCAACTACATCGAATCATCTGTAATTATGTGGAGGGCCAAGCTCAAACTTGGATTTTACTGTTTATGAGGAAGAATATAGAGGTAACATGGCCAGAAATTAGACCAGCTTTAATTTCAAGATTCTCGGATCCTGGCGGAGACGACAATGAGAGATTAACGTTGCAGCAACGGCGTCAAACAAACCTTTCCATAGACGATTATGTACTAGAAATGGAATCCCGTAACTATCGATTAAAGCAACCGTTTACCGATTTTCAACTATTGAAAATAATCCAGTCGAATCTGCAGGCAGAACTCAAATCGCAGGTGCTACTACACCAATACAATTCTATCGAAGAACTACGAATTGCCTGTAAGCGGTTCGAATGTCACTGGTCTGAATCAGGTCATGATCCACGGAAACTATTCGATAACAATAGACGTCGATTTATTCCACCTGTGAGTGAGATATACCAAATGGACTTGAACACCAGTGCAAATTTGTATAGCTCTGAGCAACCCAAATGCCAAGCACCTCCAAATCCAAGTCTGTCAGCCGACCAATCAATTTCTGAAATTAGGCCATCAAAACCGATTCAAATTCGGAAGCCGAACGAATTTATTATCTGTTGGAATTGCCAAGATATCGGACATTCATTTAAGGATTGTCCTAAGGTAATCACTAAGATATTTTGCTTCGGATGTGGGAAACCTGCCTCATCGGGAAACAGGCCGACGAACGCAATGCAATCTGGGGCAATGCGTTCGGGGAATTCAAACCATCAGCCCAGTTCAATTCAAATGCGCCAAACCCCATAAAGTTAACTTTAGATTCCTCCGACAAGGCCGTATGTTTAAAATGTCATTCACATCGATTGGGAGAGCCGTCTGTCAACTCATACAAGGCAAACACCAAAACTAGAACGGGAAAGCGTCGCTCTAACCGTAACGTGTTGTATTTTCAGCTTAAACGTAAACTACATAAAGAATGTGCAAAATTAATACTTAACGAAATTGACCTTTCTAAATCGGATCTAAGACCATACGTAGAGGTGAAAGTGAATGGAGTTCGCAAAAGAGGATTGATGGACAGCGGTGCAACAATCAGCATTTTGGGACATAACGCGTTAAATTTTTTACAAGAACATAAAATTGCGTTCCATAGAATTTGTTCTACAGTGCAGACAGCCGATGGAACACCAAATCGCGTGTTAGGATATATCAATGCCACGGTCACCTATGAAACGCTCTCCAAAACGATAAGGATATTTATTGTTCCGTCGTTACGCGGAGAACTGTACCTCGGTATAAATTTTTGGAATGCGTTTAATATTGTTCCTATGACGATGCGAGTAGATGAAATGGTAAGCGAACCAGATGCTATGACTCATCACTTAACCGAGTTCCAAGCGTTATGTCTCAATGAAGTTAAGAACTCGATTCCATCTTTCGAAAAGCAGGGTTTGGGCCGAACTAGTTTGTTCGAACATAAGATTGACGTGGGGAATGCTGAGCCGATTAAGCAGAGGCACTATCCGGTGTCTCCAGCCGTACAACTCGATATGGATCAAATTATTAACGAAATGTTGGATAAAGGAGTCATAGAAGAAAGCAACAGTGCCTGGGGCTCCCCTGTTTTGTTGGTCCCAAAACCGAATGGCAAGAAAAAACTGTGTCTCGATTCAAGAAAGCTGAATCAAGTAACTAAAAAGGATGCTTATCCAGCACCCCACATCGAAGGATTATTAGGGCGCCTCGGAGACACAAAATATATTACTAGTTTGGATTTGAAAGACGCGTATTGGCAAATACCCTTAACATCTGAGTCCAAAGAGAAAACCGCCTTTGCGATACCAGGACGAAAGCTATATCAATTTTGTGTAATGCCATTTGGCTTATGTAATGCTTCTGCGTCGATGTGTCGTCTAATGGATATCGTAATTCCGCACGAACTGCGAGAAAATATTTTTATTTATTTAGATGATTTATTAGTAGTTTCGCCAACTTTCCATCATCATTTGAACTTACTAAAGATTATTTCCGAGAAATTGAGAGATGCGGGTCTAACCGTGAATATGAACAAGAGTCACTTCATGATGCGTCAAATCAAATATCTGGGGTATTTAGTGGGTGAAGATGGGCTACGTAGTGATCCGTCGAAAATTGAGGCGATCGTAAATTTTCCGCCACCAGTCTCAGTTAAACAGGTTCGGCGTTTCTTGGGGATGGCCGGCTGGTACCGAAGGTTTGTACCAAATTTCGCTGATGTAACTGCACCGATTACGTCTTTGTTGAAGAAAAACCAACCCTTTAATTGGACCGATGAAACCCAAGCCGCCTTCGTCAAAATAAAGCAACTGTTAACGGTTGCTCCCGTATTAGTTAATCCGGACTACAATAAAAGGTTTTACATTCGAGCAGATGCAAGTACGGAGGGATTAGGTGGCGTATTATTCCAGAGGACCAACGAAGGTTACGAGCAACCAATTTCATTTATGTCTACCAAATTAAATAAGGCAGAGCGAAACTGTTCGATTTCGGAATTGGAATGCCTCGCGGTGGTAAAATCCATAAAAAAATTCAGGGCTTATATAGAAGGATTCTCCTTTACGGTGATCACTGATCATGCGGCTCTAAAATGGCTCATGAGTCAGAAAGACTTGACAGACAGACTTGCACGCTGGAGTTTAAAGCTGCAAGGATTTGATTTTTTGATAGAGCATCAGCGAGGTCGCGAGAATGTCGTGCCGGATACGTTATCCCGAATATACTGTGATACCTTAGAAGAAATTACTGATCAGGTAAGCTTGTCAGCCAAATCCATTGACATAAATTCTCCAGATTTTAATGAAACAGACTATCAGATACTGTGGAATAAAATTGTTGACCATCCGGAATTATACGGGAACCTGAAAGTTATCGAGAACCGCATCTATATACGAATTGAACCAAAATCTGATCAATGTCTTCATGATATTCCAGTATGGAAACTTTATGTACCGAAAACCATGACTTCAGAGATATTACATCAAGAGCATGATTTGCCGCTTGCAGCACATGGTGGAATGCAGAAGACGTTAGAAAGGATTCGCCGTTTTTATTATTGGCCTAGAATGGCGAAACAAACTTACGAATACATTTCCCAATGTGAAGTTTGCAAGATCACGAAGGCCACTAATAAAATATCTCGACCTCCGCTGGGGGAGACGGTATTTGCTGAACGTCCGTGGCAAACCATTTATATTGATCTACTAGGACCATACCCTCGATCGGCGAAAGGTAAAACCATGATATTAATTATTTTGGATCAGCTAACGAAATTTGTGTTGTTAAAGACTTTACCCAAAGCTACTGCCGAATCTATCGTCAACCACCTCAAAGAAACCTTTGACATTTTTGGCGTTCCGGCAACTATATGTTCGGATAACGGATTGTGGTTCAGAAGTCAGGAATACGTTACATTTCTGAAATCTTTTGCTATTCGTTCCAGATATACCGCTCTTTATTCGCCGCAAAGTAACGCGTCAGAACGCGTTAACCGGTCAATATTAGCCGCTATTCGTGCTTATCTAAAGACAAATCATAGAAAATGGGATGAACACATATCTGAAATTGCTGCCGCATTGAGATGCGCCATTCATCAATTGACGCGACATTCCCCACATTATCTGATGTTTGGGTATCATCGTATCTTCCACGGGAATCAGTATCAATTGTTAAAGGAATCGAATTTATTAAATGAACCGGACATAGAATGCTTGCCCACCAATCATCGCTTACCAATTGTTCATGAAACGATACGATCACTTTTACAGCAAGCGTATAATAAATATGCGCATGCTTATAATTTACGCACCCGGTTTATAGAATTCAATCCCGGACAAACAGTTTACGTCAAATCGTTTTGTCAGAGTGATGCCACTAAACATTTTTCCGCGAAGTTAGCCCCATCTCGTGTTAAAGCTAAGGTGGTAAAGAGAATAGGTAACGTAAACTATTTGTTGTCTGACGGCAAGGGTAAAGTTTTGGGCACATATCATGCCAAGGATATTTGTGTTTAGGGGAGGGGCTAAACATGTTCTACATCTCAACGTGGATTATATTTTCTTCAGCTTCGATTGTTAATTGGCAATTGTAAATCGAACCTGGGGCCCTATTTTTGAATACGATACGAAAATGTATTCGATACGAAAATGATATCCGTTACGAAAATACTTTGGTATTTCTGAATACGAACGTACGTAATTGTTTGGTGTGTGTCCTTGCTATAAGGGAAATTTATTTTAAATGGTTTTACCTGGAATAAAATTTTACAACTTGATGAAAATAATAAACGTCAAAAAAGAAAAATTTTGTTTTCGTTTATTATTTCGTTTGGTTTGTATACTTGAAATGGATGTTAAAACATTATTGAACAAATTCATTAATTATTTTTAATATTTTAGGTTTCCATAATTTAGTTCCCTCAATTTTAAAGCCGCCATTAGAGCCGCCATTATTTTATTTGAAATTTTGTTGTTTAAAACGAAAATAAAATGATTTATGGTCAAAGGAAAATAAATATAATAATTGTTTGAAATCGGACATCAACCTCAAATTGATTAGTCTTAAGTTCATTGTCTATATGTATTTTTTTGTAAACCTTTTAGAAGTTTAGATTTTTTACACTCAAATAGTATATTTGTGCGTGTATTACTTTGTACTCATACATAAATTGGACTAAATATACTGTTACAACCGAATTTCGGTTTTTAGAATTTTCTATAAAATATTTTATTTAGCTCTCAATATACTATCTAACCCTTTATGTATCTAATCTAAAAATCAAAATAATGTTATTATACTTCCAAAAAACCATTTAATTTTCAGTTTTTCAATGAAGTCGTTAACTAAATACACATCGAACAAAAATTCGTTCATGAACGTATAAATATCGTTCGAATTCGTTTTCTCAGATAAGGGAAATTTACAAACGCATCAAGTAGGTACGAATTTGTGTTACAATTGCACGAATTCGTATTCAAAAATTCCAACCATACGAATTCGTACAATTTTTGTTCGTATTCGTATTCAGAAATAGGGGCCCTGATTTTGTAACATGTGTTCCTTTTTGGATAAAGGAGGGAACTTCCCTTATAAATTTGGACCTGAAAGATTAGCACGGTAGTTTGAGGGGGTCCGAAAACAACCAAAAAAAAATTATTTATGCAAACGTCATCAAAGGCCCCCTCTCATTTCGAAATCCCCCAACAAAATTAGCAACGTGACATTATTTTATAGGTTCACAGCAATGCACAAAAGAAACGCAAATATGTATTTAAATAAATTTAATTTAACACTAAGCTTTAGCATATAAACATTTTTTTTTTGGCTAAACTGTTGACATGCTGGTTATAATAAAAATAGTTCGAATACGCATATCAGACAATTATCAAAAGAAAAACTATATATAACGTATATATAAAAAAAAAATTGAAACAGAATCACTCACCGTTTTAGTCCGGATCGCGAGCGCTCGGAGGTCCTTCCTAAAAATGTTATTTAAATCACTGTGCTGGATCAATAAAAGGCAATATAGGTATTCAAAACTATAACGAACAAAAAATCATGCACGTATAACCTGGTTCAATAGCCGAAAACTATACCAAAAATAGAACTTAATAGTTTGTATATACACTACTTAAAAACTAGTTTTCAAAATTATCTGGTGCCACCCCTCGTCTACATATAACGGAGTTACGGTTGATAGTCTTCACTGTACCGTGGGCTACGGTATTTTCCACCGGTTCGGGATAGTATCTACACCCTTGTATCTCGTGCAATTTTAGGTGTTTATTTTTGCCTTCTGATTTATCCAACGCACGATATTTTTAAGAAGGTACGTATAAGCCAAGCTGCTTAGCGATATACCAGCCCCACACTATGAAGTAATAGATAGACATGGTTAGGAAATAACATATAAAAAAATACTCTAGGATTCTCGATTTACCTAGGATACGTATGTTGTACAATCACTATATGGTATATCACTATATGGACACTAAAATACGGACGATGGTTTAGTCATTCTTATAACCTACCGATGGGTTTACTCTAACCCATCGGTAGGTTATAAGAATGACTAAAGAACAGGTCAGAAAGAAACAAAACTGTATTCGGATATATTTTTATTTTTATTGTATATGTATTGATTCACACTTACTACGGGTATACTCTGTTTTTAGAGAACTGCGGTAATGAGATAAAATTCAATAAATGTAATTTTCTTTTTTTCACACGTTTTACACTATGGGGGCACAACACAACTTTATTGTATAAACTCCGAAAACCAACTAAAAGTACCTAATCCAGCGATAACGTTTCAAGCTACAATACATATAAAAAGAATGGGGCCATAAAAATTGTAATTACAGCTCTACCTCGACTAACCATAACGATATTTTCTAAAAAAAAATTATACATCTTTATACCATATCACAGTGACGTTAGGCAGGGGTAGTCTGTTACGATACAATAATAACAGTAATCAATATTTTGACTCTATTTGAATTGGTTAGAGGTCATACCTAACAAGATGAATACCGGTTGGTACAAAGCATATTACGGTGCAATTCACGTGGATGCATTCAACTAGCAATCAATACATTACAATCGGTGTTGAGGTTGATTGGTGTTACGCAACATGATGATGACTGAACCTACTTTAAATTGCAAATTGTGCGGTTATAATCCGGGCAATTCCAGGGGCTCAAGCGGTTGTTGCGCGGCTAAGCGTCAGGGGAGTGGGGTGGGTATAAGAGTATGAGTAGGCCAGGGTTAACCGCTATTAGGAAATATTAATTACCTATATACCGACATACCGACCGTTACACTCACCCTAGTTCATCCTCAATTCAATAATTCACTCTCTCATTGTAGTTAATTTGACAAAGCAATAACTTTCCGTAAAACAACAAATCATAATTTATTAATCGAAAAAAAAAAGTAAAACAAAAAAAATTCAGTGATTACAAAAAATTAATTATGGATAATAAAAAAAAAGATATAAATTAACTAGCTACTACCTAACCTAACAGGACTTAACTAAGTCTTAACTATACCCACCACCAAATTATTATATAAGAAAATAAAAACTTGACTAAAAATTCATATAAGCCGAAAATATATAATTTAATTTAAAGGTAATAAAATGCAAGAACAAAATAATTAAAATTTAAGACCAGGGTAATTATATGTTGTAAATCCTTACGGTATGGTTGAAGGTTGTATGACTGTTGAATGATGACCAAAAGAATCCGGCCGTTAAATAGTGTTGATTGTAGAATAAGTTGATGGGAATACAAATTACAAGCTTTCATACAGCTTTCTTATTTCACTGTTATATTATAGTATAGATTAATTTCAGTTTATATTTATTTATTTTTATATAAAAAAAAGTCTAAGTCGTTTCACATATGACTATTTTATACTTAATAAACACATTTTTATTAATCACTTGTTTTTTGTTCCGCAGAATAAAACAAACAAAAAACAAGTGATTAATAAAAATGTGTTTATTAAGTATAAGTGTGTTTCGCCAAGTGCCTACGGCAAATAGCGTTAAAAGTATATGACTATTTTGTTGTATTCATTTATAAAATTATTATTAACGAACAATATGCTAGACAAGTTATAATTTGTTTTTAATGTTCAATACATATTGCACAATTTTCTTGTACTTGAAATAACTGTCATTTAGGCGTAAACACCTTTGTCACATAGAAAAACTTGAACTTCTCGATTAAATTTTATGCAATATCTTATCCGATAATTATTCAACGAATATAAAAGAAATGTTTTATTTTCATATTGCTAATTTATTTATTTTTCTTGTCGGGCACTTATCACTTGAACCATGTTCATATTATTATTCACCTTTTTTATTTCGGTTAAAAATTGTCTTTTTATATAAATGGCGTATACATTGTTTATTTTCACCTTTTTCATACGACAAAAAAAAAACACGGACTCAATTCTTCTTAATTTAGAACCAGAATTAATAATCAAAAAAAAAATTGTTTTTTTCCAATATATATATAGATGAATAAATAACTTAATCACTAATTATACATTATTATTTTTTTAAATTTTTACACCATTTCCTGATTTTATACTTAAATCAAATAAAATAAAATTGTAAATTAATTTTTTCCAATCAAAGTTTTTACGTTCTGAAAATTTAGCTTTCGTCTTTATATCCCGACATTTACTTCAAAACTCCTCTTCCCAGCAAAAAATTTTCTTTTTCATCCTCGCCAAAAAAATTGCGAAAAAAATCAAAAAAATCTATTTTTGCTAAGTCATTGCAACTGCTTTATCGACCACTCGATATTTTTTCAAAATCAACTGACTTAAATTATCGATCGATCGATATTTTTCTTTGACGATAACTTTCAATTACCGATTCGCACAACACAATATCGGAGTCAACATTTAGGGATATTTTAAATGAAAGTTTGCTGACATACACAAAACGTACTTCAGGCGGTTCACATACAAATTCAAAAATAATTCAGCAACTTGTAACGATGTCATTCGAAATCGTTACAAATCGTGGGGACGTCCTACACCCTGAAAAGTCTCATGCCGGGCACAAATTAATTTCAGAAAACTCCAGGTCGTAAAATTTAGTCGTTTTAGCGCAGTAACTTGGGATGAAATTTACGTTCGAATATCTTTTATGTGGTACGTGCCTAAACTCTTCCCTTCCAGGTTGCGCAATTTATACGCCACATTTCCAACTTTGCACTCAACAATGGCAGGTACGAACTTAGGCGATAGTTTGTACGCAAATTTATTCGCAGCATCGCTTTGTACAAACGACCGAGCAAACACCGCTTGTCCGTCAACAAATTCGCGATTACGGCTTCGCAAATTGTAATGTTTAGCCGATTTATCATGGGCAACAGTAAGATAGTGCTTGACTTTGTCTCGAACGATATTAAGGCGATCCGATTTTGACATGAGGCCTACGTCGTTATCCCCATAATCCGAGAGTAGTCTCCATAATCTATAATCGGAACCATGCAAGGTCATGTGTTGTCCAAAAGTTAAATAGTGTGGAGAGAATTTGGTTGTGTTATGAATAACATTACGCAGAGCAGCAGCTACTTCTTGTAGGTGTAAATCCCAGTCATTATGCGTTGAATCCGTCAGATAGCTGCGGATGGCCGATAAAATTGTTCGGTTCACACGTTCCGAGGCATTGCTCTGGGGGGAGTATATCGGTGTCCGAATGTGCCCTACTCCATATTTATTCAGCAGCTCCTGAAACAATTTGGATATAAATTGTTTGCCATTGTCGCTTACAACAAATTCTGGCACAGAAAAGAGAAGGAATACGTCGTTTTCGAGGTAATTACAAATCAACGCGGTTGTCGATTCACGTAGATGTTTCACGAGTACAATTTTGGAGTAGTGATCCAGGATAATGAAAATATACGTATTTCCACGTTTTGATCGAGGATACGGACCCAACAGATCTACGTAAATTCTCTGAAACGGGCGTTCGGAGGTAAACTGATGCCCCATTTCAGGCTTGGTCCAATAGTTTACCGCTTTATTCATTTTACATGACTTACATTTTCAAGTCTTTGACGTCGAGAGCCATTCGATTCCAATAAAATTGTCTTCGAAGTCGCTCGAGTGTTTTAGCTACTCCCATGTGCGCTGATGTTGGAGGGGCATGCGCTTGCTCTATTAGCGATCGCGTAAGCTCCACGGGAATAACCAAGCGCCAAGTGGGTAAGTCTGTGGCATCGTACCGCATACCAAAGGAAGGCAAATACAATAATTTATTATCTTTGACACAAAAATTGGTGCAACTAGATCCTACTTCTTGGATGTTTTTAATTCGTTCTTGATACTCATCGCTATCAAAAGCAGGATCATCTAAATTTATGTGCAGAGGTTCCATATTTACGTATAGTTTTCGTCCATTTCCTTTTTCTTGAGAGCTTCCAATGAAGCAACAAGACTCAGCGAAGAAACTGGTTCTTCAGAGAACGCTCGCGATAATGCGTCTGGTACCACGTTAACGGAACCCTTACGATAGCCAATTTCAAAATCGAAGGCTTGGAGCTTTAAACTCCATCGAGCTAACCTTCCCGACAAATCCTTTTGGGACATAAGCCACCGAAGACTCGCGTGATCTGTGTAAATCGTGAACGAATACCCTTCTACATACGGTCTAAACTTTTTGACGCTCAGTACCGCTGCGTAACACTCCAGTTCCGTAATGGAGTAGTTCCTTTGAGCGGCATTCAACTTTTGTGATACAAAAGCTATAGGGTGTTCATTTCCAGCGGAATCCAGTTGGAATAGCACGCTTCCTACACCAACGGTACTGGCGTCACATTGTATGTAGAAGGGTTTCTGAAAATCGGGATTTACCAAGACGGGCGCAGATGTCAAGGATTGTTTTAATAAATTGAATGACTTGTCAGCAGTCTCGGACCAGTTAATTTTCGTGCCTTTCTTCGTAAGGTCTGTGAGTGGAGAAGCTATGGTGGCAAAATTTCGGATGAAACGCCGGTACCAGCCGCACATACCAAGAAAACTCCGAACTTGTTTAGTGGTCTTGGGTACGGGGTAATCAACAATCGCTTTAACTTTTTCGCCATCGGTCCGAAGACAACCATCTCCTACTACGTATCCCAAATATTTCACCTCCTTAAGCAAAAACCTACTTTTTTCGACATTTATGGTCAATCCTGCTTTTTTCAAAAGACTCGCAACTTCGCGAAGAAGGCCAAAATGATCTCCAAGAGTGGCAGAGGTTATTAGTAGATCGTCCAAATAGACGAACACACGGTCGTGTAATTGATGCGGGATCACCCTGTGCATGAGGCGGCACATTGTTTGTGGTGCATTGCACAAACCGAAAGGCATGACCGTGAATTGATACAAAGGCCGCCCAGGTACCGTAAATGCCGTCTTATCTCTGGATTGTGGGTCAAGCGGGATCTGCCAGAAGGCATCTTTCAAGTCGATGCTTGATATAAATCTTGTTTGATTCAACCGACCCAACAATCCATCGATAAGCGGTAATGGATACGCATCCTTGACGGTAACTTTGTTCAATTCACGGGCATCCAAACACAAACGAACCTTACCATTTGCCTTCGATACAAGGGTGACCGGCGAACACCAAGAGCTCTGGGATTCCTCAATGACACCCAAAGAGATCATTCTGTCCAACTCTGCGTACATGCGAGTCTGAACAGCTGGCGATATAGCATAGAAACGTTGCTTGATAGGTTTAGCTGTGCCTACATCGATGGAATGCGTGACAAGGTTGGTTTTGCCGAGACCGAGTTGTACAAATGACGGAAATTGCTCCGTAATGGCTTTCAGTGTTAAGTCTTCTTCAGGCGAGAGATTGTGGAACTGATAAGCGTCAAGTTTTACGTCCTTGGTGGTGGTGACAGAAGCTATCGATGCGATATTTGGCGTGATCCCGAACAAGTTCCAGAAATCAATCCCCAAATAAAGAGGTTGCTCTAATGATGGAACTATGTATAATCTCATTCGCTTTTCACGGCCGTTAAATACTATTTGAGCAGTAATGTAACCAAAAATCCGTTGTGGTTGTCCACTGGCTGTATTAACAACCCCCGAAAAACTGTGAAATTCAATGGTAGAATGGCTTAAATATTTTTCAGAACCAGCTCCTAGGATACTAATGGTGGCTCCACTATCCAAAAGACCATTATATACAATACCATTTATCGAGACTTGCGTGTACGGCCGTTTATCACAAGGATCATTATTAATTATCGAAGATACTATATTGGATCTAATATTTCTTCTTGATTGCCAGTAATTTCTGCTGCGCGATCGATGTTTTAAATTGTATTGTCGTTTATTATTTACTAGATTGGAAGAGTGTTTTACGTTTTCTGCAGAATCTTGTAAACATTCAGAAGAAGTTAATAAATCGGATACCTTGACGGAAGAAGAGCACCGTGTACCACAATTATCACTAGAATGTTGATACTTCTGAACAAGTGTGTTTCGGTTAGGATATGGTTCAGCAGAATGAAAGGAGCTATTATGGAAGCTTCTGAGTTTACCTCGAATTGTTCATCCTCCCAAGGTTGTTTAAGGAAGGATCGGGATTTGTCGCAGCATTCTGCTGCTGAGAACTGGGTTGATAATGTCTCGGGGGACCCTGGTTCCCAGACCTCCACTGGCCCCGTGCACCGTTTTCCGAACAACGTGGACATTTTGGGGATGTTGTGTCTTTTAGTCCACACTTGTAGCAAAACCAACCAGTAGGTGGCTTTGGACAATCACTAAATGCATGACCTATATCGTCGCAGTTATAGCAGATTATGTATGTATTGTTTCGGTGAGGGGAATTGGAATCGAATTGTGGGCGGGTTATCAGAGGTCTTTCTGGTTGTTGTGGTGAAAGCATATTTGTCCTTTGGATAGCATTGATTTGTGGAGGCATACAATATTGGTAGGGCCCGGGACTGTTTGTGTCTAGTTGCGTGTTCATCACATTTTCATAATTTGCGCTGGGGTCCAATTCTAAGGAATGTATGCTACGTCTTTGTGGAATAACCTTGTCAAAATCTTGGAATGTGACTCGCTTAAAGGGAACAAAGCCATCGGGATCTATTTTTAATTCAGACCAAGTATTCTCCCAGCTCATGCAGCTGCTTAACAAATCTCCGAGAGAATCAAAATGACGATCGGTTAATTGATAGCGCAAACCTGGTCTCATATTTTTCATAAGCACCTTGATGAGCTGTTTGTCAGAGTAGGGAGTACTTAATTGAAAAGTTAGACTACACATTTGTTCGTAAAATTCTAAAAACGATTCTTTAGGAAATTGCTTTCTAGACTCAATTTTGTTTTCAATGTCTATGTCTGGTCGTCTAGTTTGAAAGCGTTCTACCATGGTATGCCGAACTTCATGCCAATTCGCTTGAGGGTTTTGTTGCCGATACCTCCAATACCAGTTCGATGCGACTCCTTTTAAAACAAAGCTAACCTCAGTCAAAAGTTGCTCGTTCGTTAAATGCATAGATGATGCTAATGTTTCTAATTGGAATAGAAACAAATTAATGGGAATGCCTGTTGGTGATCCATCAAAAGATAAACCACTTCGCGACAAACCACGTGAATCTGGCGCATATTTAACTTGTGTTGGATTAGGCTGTGTATAATAATTATTCTCAATTTGACCAACATTATTCTGAGACGAATGAGGTATATTTGGTTGAGGTATGTAGGGCGTATTAAACATATGATTATAATTAGCGGTAGGTTGCTTTATTGGAGGAGGCCTATGATACTGCCAATTTTGAGAGGTACTTGCGACGGCTGCCGACATTTGTGGCAAAGTAATTGCTGGTTTATACATCTCGTTTGCGAATGGTAACTGGGTTGGTTGCATTACCGAGTATAACATAGGGTTTTGACTATTTTGGGCTTGTGTTTTGGTAAATGGCTCCGGCAATGGTTCTTTTGCGTTACGTTTCAAATCGTGGCACTCTTTGGTCAGGGACAATACCTGTTCAGATAACTGACGGATTTGGTTCATCATACACTCCATTTCGGGAGATCGCTCTGCACGGTGTGTCTCAGTAGGGTGTCCCGTCCTAGGAGGTATTTCCAGATTATCATCATCGTTCTGAAACATTTCTATTCGAATTGAGTTGGCCGTTTCAATAGATTCATCCAGCTTATCCTGGTTATTAAGGAAGTTTTGTAGTGTGCTTATTAATGTCTCACATGGTTGCAATGCATTTCTAGCTGGTCCGGCATACGTTGGAGAACTAGTAGCACGTCTTAACCGGCTTGCTACATGGAGAAGTTTAGACTCGACCGTACGGGCAGACTGTACTTGTTGGTCAGTTTCTAAATTACGGAGAGAGTTAATTTCCTGGTTTAGCGTTTCTAATTTCAGGCAGCATTTATTAATTTCCAAGTCAGGTCGTTTACTCGCGCTTTCGTGCATCTTAGAGGGTGCTTCTTTTTTCCCTTCTTCTTCTGCGATCACTTGGTTTTGTAACGTTTGAATTGCGGACTCCTCACAGACTGCAATTTTACGCACTTCACATTCGATTTCGAATTCACCACGATTTAACAAAAACACATTCATTTTAAAAAAAAATTAAATTTCACCGAAAAAATACAAAGATAAAACTAATCAAAGAAAATACGATATTTCTATTCGTAGAAATAATTTATGATTATGAATGCCAAAGGTCTGAACGAGAAGAAAAATCTATCAAAATTATTTAAATGATAATGTCAAATTGGGATACAAATCTAATTAATAAAAAAAATCAAATCCTAATTGTTGATCCGAATTGCGAGTACTACTATACGATATTGTGTATTGAATGATAATTGAATGGGTAACTTACAAAGTAAATTTCAATCGATCTCAAATTGAATTGAACGAAAAAAAAAAAATCGAGAATAGTAATGATAAAGCTCGATATTGTGACTTGCCAAAAGTATGATATATGTATGTAATTAACAAATTCAGAAATTGTTAAATTATAACAACAATATGCTTATAAAAAAAAAAATACGCTTTGCTGGATAATTCGATCCCAAGAAAATAATTCAAAAATCTTTAAATATGGAAACCAATTAAAAAAAAATAAAAAAAATTTATAATTATGAAGATTACGGTATGTATATATATATAACGATAATTTGCAAAATAATTCGAATCGAAGAGGATGAACTAGAATGAGTGCCGTAGATTTATAAATAGTAAAATCTGTTACTTAGTTTTCGTAATTGGTATAGGTAATTAGCATTGAAAGGAACGGGATGGGATGGTGGGAAAATTCATGAATTACAATACACCAGCCAGTAATTCAAACAGTTTTTTCAACCGGATACGATGTAACGGGTGAATTGCATTCAAAAAAAAATTAAAAAATATAAATTGAGAACCGAATCACCTGGGACTACAAATCAAACTCTTTGCAGAGGAAAAATGTATAAAATCCGAAGCAATATGGCAACTGTTAATTGAAATTGACTTCAAAAATCAGAAAAGATAGTTAAAATCAACACCAATGGCGGAAACATATCGTTTCTGATTTGATGAGACAACTTACATTAACAGAATTAGATAAATTTAATGAAATGAAATTTAGAAAATAAAAAATTGAACATCTATATTGAACGTCTAGATCAACAAAAAAAATCAGATTTTAGACAAAATATAGAATCAAAAAAAAAAATTTGAATTGAAATAATTAAGAAAAAAAAAAAAAATTAAACAAAAAGCCGTTTTTAGTTTGGGCGCCACTGTAGCGTTTAGCATGATTTGGAGTGTATCGTATCAAAAAAAAATTTAATTGAAACAAGAAAAAAATAAATAAAAATACAAATACAAATAATAAAATGGAAATTCTAGTAAAATAAAGAAACAGGGAAAAAAAATACTGTCCACACCATGCTTGCTATAGATTTGACCTACTCAGGGACTCAAGCGGTTGTTGCGCGGCTAAGCGTCAGGGGAGTGGGGTGGGTATAAGAGTATGAGTAGGCCAGGGTTAACCGCTATTAGGAAATACTAATTACCTATATACCGACATACCGACCGTTACACTCACCCTAGTTCATCCTCAATTCAATAATTCACTCTCTCATTGTAGTTAATTTGACAAAGCAATAACTTTCCGTAAAACAACAAATCATAATTTATTAATCGAAAAAAAAAGTAAAACAAAAAAAATTCAGTGATTACAAAAAATTAATTATGGATAATAAAAAAAAAGATATAAATTAACTAGCTACTACCTAACCTAACAGGACTTAACTAAGTCTTAACTATACCCACCACCAAATTATTATATAAGAAAATAAAAACTTGACTAAAAATTCATATAAGCCGAAAATATATAATTTAATTTAAAGGTAATAAAATGCAAGAACAAAATAATTAAAATTTAAGACCAGGGTAATTATATGTTGTAAATCCTTACGGTATGGTTGAAGGTTGTATGACTGTTGAATGATGACCAAAAGAATCCGGCCGTTAAATAGTGTTGATTGTAGAATAAGTTGATGGGAATACAAATTACAAGCTTTCATACAGCTTTCTTATTTCACTGTTATATTATAGTATAGATTAATTTCAGTTTATATTTATTTATTTTTATATAAAAAAAAGTCTAAGTCGTTTCACATATGACTATTTTGTTGTATTCATTTATAAAATTATTATTAACGAACAATATGCTAGACAAGTTATAATTTGTTTTTAATGTTCAATACATATTGCACAATTTTCTTGTACTTGAAATAACTGTCATTTAGGCGTAAACACCTTTGTCACATAGAAAAACTTGAACTTCTCGATTAAATTTTATGCAATATCTTATCCGATAATTATTCAACGAATATAAAAGAAATGTTTTATTTTCATATTGCTAATTTATTTATTTTTCTTGTCGGGCACTTATCACTTGAACCATGTTCATATTATTATTCACCTTTTTTATTTCGGTTAAAAATTGTCTTTTTATATAAATGGCGTATACATTGTTTATTTTCACCTTTTTCATACGACAAAAAAAAAACACGGACTCAATTCTTCTTAATTTAGAACCAGAATTAATAATCAAAAAAAAAAATTGTTTTTTTCCAATATATATATAGATGAATAAATAACTTAATCACTAATTATACATTATTATTTTTTTAAATTTTTACACCATTTCCTGATTTTATACTTAAATCAAATAAAATAAAATTGTAAATTAATTTTTTCCAATCAAAGTTTTTACGTTCTGAAAATTTAGCTTTCGTCTTTATATCCCGACATTTACTTCAAAACTCCTCTTCCCAGCAAAAAATTTTCTTTTTCATCCTCGCCAAAAAAATTGCGAAAAAAAATCAAAAAAATCTATTTTTGCTAAGTCATTGCAACTGCTTTATCGACCACTCGATATTTTTTCAAAATCAACTGACTTAAATTATCGATCGATCGATATTTTTCTTTGACGATAACTTTCAATTACCGATTCGCACAACACAATATCGGAGTCAACATTTAGGGATATTTTAAATGAAAGTTTGCTGACATACACAAAACGTACTTCAGGCGGTTCACATACAAATTCAAAAATAATTCAGCAACTTGTAACGATGTCATTCGAAATCGTTACAAATTCAAGAATTCTGGAATTTTAGATAGTTCATTTGGTTGATAACTCTGTCAACAAATTTAAAGGAAAACAATTCTTCCGGAATGAAATTTTGAATGGTCGGGTTGAGATCATCAATATTTTAGTTTTTTGGCGCCAATATTTAGTCGCCAATCGGAGGGTCTTCACATCCCGTCACAAATTTGATGATTTCAAGCACACGTTTAGTTCGTCAGCTGCTGTTGAACGTAGAATAAGAGGAAATCTGACGAAAATCACCGTAAATCAGTATGAGGGTTCCTCCAAAAATGCGCTTCTAGTGACCTTTTGCGGGCCATCGTGCATTCGTCCCAAACGATTACTTTGCATCTGGAAATCTTCGCCATTGCACTGTTTTTGGCAAATTGGTGTCTCGTTGATTTGCATTGATTTGTGGCTGAAAATTCCAGAGCAACTTCATGCTGTGATCGAATCGACGACAAAAGCAATAAAATTAAGAACGTTTTTTTAAACCCTCCGACAGCATCCAGGAAGTAAATGCCAACAGTTTCATTGTTCACAGCTTCTATCAAAGAGTCGTACGCAGTTTTTGTTGTTGATTCAATTGCAAAACATTTGTACGAACTGCTTTGGCTAATGCTTCAGTGTCGTATTGTTGTTCTCTTTGTAATTCGTTGTTGAATGACGCACACGATACAAAACATCCTCAGACATGTCGGCCTTACATTTCAACTTCAAACAATGAAGATATGACGGAATCTGTTCTCGACCAACTGTGAGTTGAAAAGCCGCACGATAAGTCGCACACAGATGCCCATTAACGGTTCCCAGAGTTGTTGAAACGTCGTCGGACCACGAACATTCACCAACAACAATCGAAAATAGTAACATTCGTCGTTATTTGGATGAACAGTGTAGATGCGACCCAGAGCGTCTAAAGCAAATACATTTGGATGCTCTTCAACTCGTATTCCTTGTTTTCGATGCTGAAACGATTCCGATGATGCGTACCATGTGTTGTGTCCACTGCGTTCTCTGGATTAAAATACACTAAATGTACAACTGTAGGGTGTCTTTCGTGGATTGCAAAGTAAAAATTGTGCTGTTCACATGGCGACCCATCTGATATTGAGATAGTTCGCCGTTTGCATTTGTCTCACCAAAAAGAGCAATAGCGCTCCCCTTGTTCACATATTTGCTTATGTACTTCATCGACTTGACCGACTTACTGTATTCCATGGACAATATCGGCGAATATGGCATAATCCAACGATTGTCTATATATATCAACGTCTTTCCCTTCAACCTTCATAACTGTAAATCGCCCAATGCCCGCAACTGATCGCCTACAATATGCTAAATGTATCCGTCATGTCTTTGAAGGTGTCGGCAATTAGACCTCGGGTATCGCTTGGAACACTTGCCAACACTGCATGCAATTTCGGATTAAAGCTTCATCCGGGATTTCAGCTGAGATGATGGAATCGATTTCACCCGATCTGATTTTTCGAAAGAACCAAACCTAAATTTGCACATGTGGCGGACCACGTTGTTGCCATTCAACGGTGCACGTCCAAAAATGAACTTGGCCATATACTCGCGGTGCTTTACGATGAAATTCACTAGAGATTTTAATTTTTGGGTGGTTTGGGCGGCCGTAGAAATTAATCGCAACGCAGCCGGCGTTCTGTCAGCCTTGATGACGATGTTATGGCTGTCGGATGGCATCCGATCCAAAGCAATTTTGAACAATTTGAACAATTTCTTGTTCTGATGAAGAACCGTTTGCAATCCTCCGACTGTGGCTCCTATTAAATGATTACATATTTTACCTTGAATCTGCAATGGTGCAACGGCGAGTGATACGAAAGAGAATTGTGTTGTAATTACCCGCCAAATGACGTCATTTGGAAATTGTTGTATTTTTGGATATTAGCCAGGAAATGACTAATGGCTGTGGCGGTGAGACCAATGTTGGCAATTTCACTTTCCCACCTGCGCACATCAATCCCGGAGTCTCACCGCTGGATGTCAACGCCTTACAACGTAGAGAAACGACTGATATTTCTCCAATCGTCACTGATCTGTCCGCACTGCAATCGATTTCTGCGTCGGCACTATCGATCATGCTCATTGTGTTTAATTTGCACGAACTTGTTGTACTCTTCATTTATTCCCTTGTCGTTCATCTTCAGTCGCTCTCGAACGTAATTGAAACGAAACATGAAGGCGCTTCGCACGTGAAGTAGATCGCCACGCTTTTGACTGACTGCGATGACCTGTGTTAGCTTTGGGCGATGTATTTTTGTGGACCCTGTAAAACGACACCTAATTGTTTTCACAATCATTTGTAGACGAATTAAATCTATCGAAATTACCTTGTTATTCTTCAAGAGAAGAAAGAGAATGAATTTTTGGTTATGTCTAAGCCTGCAAAGTCAACTTACCTTAATAGAATAACTGATCAAAATGTAATTAAATTCGCTTTAACTCTCTTCTCAAAATCTACTACCCTTTTTTACGAAAAAATAATTTCGAATAAGAAATATGTAACGGCATGGCGAAGCCA
Source organism: Nephrotoma flavescens (assembly GCA_932526605.1). Taxonomy (NCBI): domain Eukaryota; kingdom Metazoa; phylum Arthropoda; class Insecta; order Diptera; family Tipulidae; genus Nephrotoma; species Nephrotoma flavescens. The sequence goes on along the minus strand of OW052222.1, from coordinate 60,792,174 downwards.
TGTGGTATTGGGTATTCCCATACCAAATTCCAGTACAAATTGCAAATATTGGTTTCCCGATTTTCCTGTTTTTCATTTGGATTTTTCCGATTTTTTGTAAACCAGCCTCGCATTGAAACGAACAAAACAACAAGAGCCGTTCATATTTTATAGCAACATTTTCATTTTTATGGCAGATTTTGATCAACAATTAAAATAAAACCGCCTGCAAAATTTTGTATTTTTATGTTTCTTTTCTTGTCTCTCACGTAGGAAAAGTAAATATGTACTCTTTACCTTCATTCTGCAGAAGAAAATTTTAAGCTATAATTCGCACCGCATTTCAAAACACTGTACAAAAAATACTTTGTATTGCCAAAAATTAAAATATCGTGGCAGGCTTTAAAATTATTAAAAATTTCCTTATAAATCGAGTAGCCAGGAAATTTAGCAAGAAACAAATTTCGTTTACCGATTTTATCATTCTACAAAAATTCTTTGTACATCTTGAATCAAAATTCGACGGCAGAATTTATTTTTTGAATTTTATTAAAATGTCCAGCCCATCAGAAGAGCCACAAATTTCAACTAAAGCCGGTAGTCATGAAAATTTAACAGAATTTCATGAAAAACTAGAAAAGCATAGCTTCGGGAGTGATTTAATTTCGAACGAATCTTCGTCCGATCCGACAAAAGTTAAGGAAAAAGTATGTTATGATGAATCTAAAATCCCTGAATGTGCGGTATGTATATAAAATAAAAAAGGAAATCTTTTAAATTTTTAAATACAATAAACCAATCTGTAAACGTGTTTTATAAACAGGACCAACAGAGTTTCGATGATATCGAGAAAGCTCGCCATGAATTCTTGAGTAAAAGTGAAAATTCTATGATTAAAATCGGCCAGGAGGAATTTTCGAAATTTGTACCAAAGGGACATAAAGGAGAACATGATTGTCATGATCATGGTCATGATCATGATCATGATCATGATCACTGACGAGCCTAGCTAAAGCTGATAACCTTTAATAATAATTAGTTGGCCATATACCACAAATTCGATTGATTCAGACTAAAATTCTGCCGAAATTAAAATAGTTTCAAGTGGAAGAATATTTTTAAATCTAAAAAATAAAATTTTAAAACTTAAAAATTAAGATTTGTGGAACATTTTATTGAACTATTCTGCGGGCCCGATTTAGAATGGCCAACCTAAATGTAACGGTTTCTAGCGCTCATTGCAAAATAATTGAACAGTATTGGGACGAATGTTTGTCATCGCCTGTTTTGCATGGATTCGGTGTCTGCGTTTCGAGGAACCTAAAAACTCCAGTAAAAATAGTAATAACATAACTTGTACTCATATTTGCGACAAGTGGTTTGCTTTTATAGAAGAAAGTTTCTAGTATTCTGCCGAGAATTCTGTTAGCAACAGAAAATAAATGTTTCTTTACATTTAGATACTTTAATGATGTCTTTAAATGTTTGAATTTGAGCACACGTTAAGGTGTGAGCACACGTTAAGGTGATCAAGAATGTTGAAAAATGAACAAATATTTCGGTAGTTATACGACCAAACCTTGGTGCGTATCTCGTAAAATAATAAATTTTGTATGCTATCAAAGAAATTATTTGATGTGTTCCACTTAACGCGGCGAACTATCTCCAATGGTACTTGCTGGTCGATAACCACATGGGTTTGAAAAGTATAGCTGGTGATTCATTGTACATTGAGGTAGTTCACATACATGATGTAAATGCAAATTCCTCAAATTTAAGTTGGGTAACTACTTTTTTGAGTGGACTGACAACTTGGTCGGTAAAAATGTGATGTAAAAAACACCGACCTAAATTAAATGGTTTTGGATTTTGAAAAAGTTGTCGGTAGCGGCATTGATGTTAGTTTTACAGTTATTAAATTATTTAAGTTAAAAAAATGAAACCGAAAGAATTTAATTTTGAAAATGTTACTGGAATTATTTATGAGTAAAATATGAACTGCGAAGAGCAAAAGCAATATTTTTAGTATTATTCAATAGATGGTGCACTTAAATATGGTGGCTAAGTGGACTAATATAGGTCACTATTTAGGTCAGCCGACTATACTTCCGATTACTCCGTTGAATCGGGTGCGTGATAGTGCTCGCTGTTTTCTAAACAGAAATTTTTCTATTTCTTTATAGATGTCACCCATCTAGCGTTTTTAGCAGATTTAGCATTCGCTATACACTGCAGATGGATTGACTGAATTGGATGAAACTTCATACTTAAATTTTTTTCATAAATTGGGAGATCTCAGTGAGATTTGTAGGAAATCGGCCTACCGGAAACGGCAATTCCCATAAAAGGTTTTCCATTTTTCCAAATATTTTAAAAAGTAAAGCATCTGCGAAAAAAACATTTAAGAACAAAAGGATTGTAAATTAAATGTGTTATAAAACTGGTAGAATCATTTGGTCAAAATTAAAACAGAAATATCGATTTTTGATAATAAAGTGTTATTTCACCATAATTCGCTTTCACAATAAGGCTTCACCATAGGGTTTCGATAAATTTACAAATTATAGAGAAATTTTCGGGTGAAATTGGTATGTCAAAAGTGATAGATTCCATAGGAATTTTTTCGATTCTTACCAATTTTTAAAAAGTTTAACTTTTACGAAAAAACCAAGTCAGAACAAAAATATTATATAAATTTGGATAAACAGTAGTTTTTGTTAATTTTCTGATAGTTTAGCGAGAATTACGGTTTTTTGCCAAAAAAAAAGTTATCAGAATTTTTTCGTTGGTTTAGATTAGACAAATTAAACTTGTGCTTAAAGCGTAGTAAGATACTCTAAATGCCATATTTCCCAAAAACATCTCGACATATTTTGAATTAATTCTCATCTATCACATAATTTCAGTGAGACATCGCTTGGAACTTTGTCTGGTACCTCCAGCATTGAAGAACCAATTAAAAAATGCGCAGGTGTTTAAGTTCTAAAATCGTCCGAAACACTATTTACTGGGGTTAATGGTCGTGAATTAACTATTGCTTCTATCTGGATGAGAAGAGTTTGCAATTCTTCCAACGTTGGTGCTGATTCACAAAATATCTGATGAATCCGATACAATGTTCATTGTGTGATTTGAAAGCAACAATCGCAAAGGCCACCTTTTTGTCCGGTAAACTGCTTCAGTGATGCTATAAACCCGTTCGTAGATAAGTCGCTTTAAATCGCATACCTAATTTTTAAGTAAGTTCCCCATTATCTGTACAGCTAATCTTGGACTACTTCGAATGCAATGTATGCAGCTACTAGAAATTTGTTTTATAACAGATTTTGCTGCGATTATCTAATGCGGTGAATGTTAATGGCTTTGGGTGTAGATATTTGAAATGGAGATAACGCACAAGCTTTTCTCGTAATTGATTTTGTTTTGGAATAATTATTGGATGTTTTGTTGAATACCCAACATTCGAATTGAGCGGGCGGTCACCGACCGTTAATAAACCAGGTTCATCGACAATTTGGTGAACAGATACGTTACTGCTCCTTTTATTCAATTAGCTATGTTGAAATTGGTACATTTCTTCTAAAAAGGTTTCTTGCTGTACCCATTTATGTATCAGGATTTCACTTGTTTTCACCTGTCATATAAATCGGCAATACGTAGGCAATTGCTGAGTACTATGTAGAGATGAAGAAAAATTTTCAACAACATATTTTAATGGCGAATCTTTGTAGACCTCCCATCGCTAATGGCCTTTGAAGGAATTCTGGACCATTCTTGGGCTTAGTTTGTTCGGCTGATGGAGCATAGGTTCAATAAATAATTCTTTCATTTTCTAAACAAGCAAATGTGTTTTATTTTAATAAAAAACGCCGGAGTCATATTCACTCACACGCACACACAATTCGATAGCCCACGAACATATGTAGATTTTGAGTATAGGGTTGGAGAGGGTTTGATGAAGATATAGAGATGAAATTTTAAATTTACCACTATTTTTGGCGATAAAATCGTCCATCATTCGAGATTTTGCAAGAGGAAACCAATACGCCGCTTCGATAGCCCCTGCGGCTAAATGTAGATTTTGATTATAGGTTTGAGGTGGGTCTTATGAATATATAGGATTGAAATTTTGATTATCCTCAATTTTTTCTCGAAAAAATCGTTCTTCATTCGAGATAAGGAGTTCGGGTACGATGATGATGTCTCTCGAATGTGTTATTGTACTGAGATGTCGATTTTGGATGAAACGTCTAGCAGTATGCCGTGACATGAAGTGATTTTTCAAGCGAGGTATATCGAGCGAGTCGGTAATATAATTAGTCGTGAGAAGACACGGTTCCTGAATGCTTCTGTATTTCTTTTCTCATTCTTTCGCGTGTGCATAAGTTTAGTGAGAAGTAGCGCGAAGCAGTGGCGTTGAATTTGGGACTGCTTCGCCCACGATACACTGACCACCATAATTCTTGTAGTATGATTTTTGTGATGATTTTGGTAGGGAGATATCTAACCGAGGGGATCAAATAATCTTTATGCCTGCGACTGTATTGTTCGTTTGGTTAGTGCACGAACATTTCATGACGCGCTGATGTTAAATCCAAAACAATCGGCCAAAAGAGATCAATGTCGTCCGAGTATTTTGACTGAATTATCCCAGTTTAGCTCTGACTTTGATGTTCACGGAATTTATTTGAAGTCTCATTGAAAAGCTCAGTATTTGAGGACAGATCCCATGAACCCAAGATGTGCCGATATATCTGCTTGATGTCTGAAACGATAACAAATTGATGATTACGAAAACGGGTTAGTATTTCGAAAACGTTCTGCTGACACTTGGGGCTAATGCGAAGCTTCTGGTTAAGTAATATGCCGGTTGATGTTGTGTATGATGCGTCGAATACAACACGTAGTTTGCGTTGCATCACACCGTGATGCAAGAGTCCGAAGTGACGACGAGTGTGTGAGTTGATTGTGTGACAATTTTGCGAGGTGTGCGACTCAATTGTACTTTGGTCATCTCCAGTAATTGCCATCTGGTGTTCAGGAAATCGACCGGGCCTTTATATGATTGATATTGAGCTCGGGTTAGTGACATTTCCCAATGTCAATGGGTGTCTGGGGTCATCCAACTTGTCTGCGATGATAGTAACTAAAATTATATCCCATGTAGTGACTTGTACTCCTAAACCTTCAGACTTCGAACGATTTCGGTTGTAGTATCAATGATATTGTGCACAAGCCTACAGCTGATTCGGCAGTGATTGTGTCGATCTTGTAAAATGCGCCTTCCTTCATTTCACTAGTCACGCACACTACATCGAAATGCTACCAATTCGATAGATCCGATAAATCCGGCTCGAAGGACCAACCATATTGGGAGCGAAAATGCGAAACGAAATGATAATAAAAAAAAAAAACGAACACAATTTTTACCTATGTTTTATTTAGTAAAAGATTCGTAAGTGGCTGGAAAGTTTGGAGAAGAATGTATAGACTTTTTACATGGATCGATGATTTTGATAGCGACGAATGTGTTGTGCTTGTCCTTTACAATAAAGGCAAATTCAATCCAAAAACTATCAATATGTGTCCACTTCTCTGTAGTAATGGGAAGATGATGCTTTCGTTCGTTACCGAATTCAGCGCCTGACAGTGGAGCCGAGAGATTTACCGCAAAATTTCAAAATAATTCCAATTTCTCACGTGAAACTCTGAGTAATTCTGCTTGTATTTTATAAAAAGTAAAAGGTGGAAGTTATTACTCGAAATTATAGATGAGAGGTTCTTGTTGGATTGTACAAACAAAATAACAACATCCTACAACCTAGAGAGGTCATAACATTATTTCTTATTTAATTTTATTTTTGAATTTTTAATTTCGTTTCGTCAAATAATTGGTGCCTTTTACATTCAAAAAAAAAAAATTACAAAATTTCTGTAAATATACAGCACACAAAATAATTTGTAAATTTGACAAAAACTGTAAACTTTATAAAAATAAATTGTAAAAATTACATTTTTTTTTAATAAATGCAATAAAATTTTCATAAAATTGAAAATATTGAAATAATACAATAAAATTTGTAAATTTAATAGAAATTTCGTCAAATATAAAAAATATTAATAATAAATTTGAAACGTACGTTGTTAAATTACAAAATAAAAATCACGACTGTGAAGTTTCCGACAAAATTAAAAAATAACAAAACATGGCGGAACATACAATTTGTCGAAATAACAAAAATGCACATGTATAAGTAAAACAGTTGGCAAAAGCAATGTTCGGCTTATTAAAATTTTCTGTTATGAATAGTTAATTACTTATGAATAGTTAATTATTTGTTATAAATAGGCAATTACTAAATTAGCGACTTCGGAAACAAATGACAAATAAAAATAAATAGATTAATACGAAATTTGAAATGTTTTATACTTACATTATAAGTATAAAACATTTCAACTTTATAAATTGTAAAAATATTTTATTACGAAACCCAAATGTGCGGTTTACTCAAGAGTCATCTAATTTCTTACACTATCGAAATATATTTGGTAATAGATTTTGAATAAGAATTTGATACGTCACCGCAAAACTTAAAAAAATAAAAATAAATGTTTAAAGTGCGTTCAATGTACACATGTTTTAAAAGATTATACGAGAAATTAAAAAAAAATAAAAATCTAATTAATCTCAGAGATTGCTAAGAGTAACGGTATATGTGGCTATTTGGCTTGAGATAAGAGCTATCAAACGACACCACCCTTATATTCATACGATGACCAGAACCCATTTGACGTTGACGATGAATATGACTGTCTAAATAACCAAGGGGATGATCACTGTAAAAAAAATTGCCAACATCTCAGAGATATGTGGTTTATGTAGCTAGATGGCTTAAAATAAGAGCTATCAATCGACACCATCCTTATATCAATACGATGACCAGAACCCATTTGTTGTTGAAGATGAATATGACTGTCTAAATAACCAAGGGGTTGATTACTGAAAAAGAAATTGCCCAAATCTCAGTGATGTCTAAGAGAAACGATATATACTTAATAAACACATTTTTATTAATCACTTGTTTTTTGTTTTGCAGAATATTTTGAATATTTTTAAAAACTGGGTATCTACTCCTGATGATGACCTAACAAGTCGAAATCGATCGAGTGATTTTTAAACTTTTTGAAAAATATTCAAAATATTCTGCGAAACAAAAAACAAGTGATTAATAAAAATGTGTTTATTAAGTATAAGTGTGTTTTGCCAAGTGCCTACGGCAAATAGCGTAAAAAGTAGAAACGATATATGTTACTAGATGGCTTAAGATAAGTACTATCAAACGACACCACTCTTAAATACGATGACCAGAACTCACTTGACGTTGACGATGAATAAAAGTGTCTAAATAACCAAAGGGTTGATCACTGAAAAATAAATTGCCCAAATATCAGAGATGTCTAACAGAAACGGTATATGTGGCTAGATGGCTTAAGGTAAGAGCTATCAAACGACACCACCCTTATATTCATACGATGACCAGTACCCATTTGACGTTGACGATGAATATGACTGTCTAAATAACCAAGGGGATGATCACTGTAAAAAAAATTGCCAACATCTCAGAGATATGTGGTTTATGTAGCTAGATGGCTTAAAATAAGAGCTATCAATCGACACCATCCTTATATCAATACGATGACCAGAACCCATTTGTTGTTGAAGATGAATATGGCCGTCTAAATAACCAGAAGATGATCAAAAAAAATTGCTCAAATCTCAGAGATTTTAAAGAGAAACGGTATATGTGGCTAGATTGCTTAAGATAAGATCATTCTCTTAGTTATTTAGACAGTCATATTCATCGTTAAATACAAAAGGGTTCTGGTCATCGTATTGATATAAGGGTGGTGTCGTTTGATAGTGCCTATCTAAAGCCATCTACCCACATATACTGTTTCTTTTAGACATCTCTGAGATTTGGGCAATTTTTTTTACAGTGATCATCTCCTTGGTTGTTCAGACATTTATATTCATCGTCACTTTATATGCGTTCTAGTCATCGTATTGATATAAGGGTGGTGTCGTTTGATAGCACTTATCTTAAGCCATCTAGCAAAATATATCGTTTCTCTTACACATCTCTGAGATTTGGGCAATTTTTTATAGTGTTCATTTCCATGGTTATTTAGACAGTCATATTCATCTTCAACGTCAAATGGGTTCTGGTCATCGTATTGATATAAGGGTGGTGTCGTTTGATAGCTCCTATCTTAAGCCAACTAGCCACATATACCGTTACTCTTAGCAATCTCTGAGATTAATTAGATTTTTATTTTTTTCAATTTCTCGTATAATCTTTTAAAACATGTGTACATTGAACGCACTTTAAACATTTATTTTTATTTTTTTAATTTTTGCGGTGACGTATCAAATTCTTATTCAAAATCTATTACCAAATATATTTCGATAGTGTAAGAAATTAGATGACTCTTGAGTAAACCGCACATTTGGGTTTCGTAATAAAATATTTTTACAATTTATAAAGTTGAAATGTTTTATACTTATAATGTAAGTATAAAACATTTCAAATTTCGTATTAATCTATTTATTTTTATTTGTCATTTGTTTCCGAAGTCGCTAATTTAGTAATTGCCTATTTATAACAAATAATTAACTATTCATAACAAAAAAATTTAATAAGCCGAACATTGCTTTCGCCAACTATTTTACTAATATGTACATGTACATGTTTGTTATTTCGACAAATTTTATGTTCCGCCATGTTTTGTTATTTTTTAATTTTGTCGGAAACTTCACAGTCGTAAAAAATCATAATTATTACAAAAATACGTTAAATTCCCAGGAATTTATTTTTATAAAGTTTACAGTTTTTGTCAAATTTACAAATTATTTTGTGTGCTGTATATTTACAAAATTTTTATAAATTTTTTTTTAGTACTGGTGGCAATGCCATCTGTTGTCTGTGCATTGATACTAAGGGTTCGTTTTGTGATTGTGAATTGGCATTTATATGTCTCGAGTAAATGTCGCATAATTGTAGAGCGAGACCCACGTGCACTCCGTGTGCGGGTGTGCAGCAACGAAGATATAGAGGAATATTTTTGTTGTGTTTTCCTGTTTTGGGGGGTAAGTGTCCCGGGTGGGTAAGTGACGCACAAAAAAAAAACAAAACAAGAAGCATCATAAACAACGAAAATATTCTTCTAGAAACTATTTTGGTGCGAGAATTTTCTTTAGTTAGCATCCAGTCTCGAATGGAAATGTGTTGTGTTTTCGTTGTTGATCTAGTTTGTTTGAAATTAAAAACAAAAAATGTTTTAAATTGAGAAAGAGAATAAGTTCTATTTTGGCATTCAAAAGCGCTGTTTTTTATGTATATAATTTTGTATGTTATGTATAAATTTGTTATATACATCTTATTATTACATAGTGATTTAACGAGACTGTTTGTGTTGTGTGTATAATGATAGAAAAGAATATACAAATATAATATTATTTATATGCATCTCTCTTTTCCGGCATGCCATCACAATTGTGTGAGTGACGAAAGAGAATCATGTTAAAAATTTATTTTTGTATGCATTTAAGACCAACATACACATTTGTGCATACCAACTAAATCGGTTTCGTCAGAAAAATAACACTATTTACTATATGAATAAAATAATTAATTTATTATCAAAAACAAATAATTTATATGTTATATAGTTTATATGTTATCAAATTATAATGTTTTTTTTCAAAAAGAATTCCGATTTAACTAAGATCTGTTCGTAGGACATTACAACCAGTCATTTTTTTCATACACATTTGTGCGTGGTGGACATATATTGAAGAAAAAAAAAATCTTTTGTCGGAAAAGGGATATCACACCTGCCTACGTATATATAATACGGTAGTTTATTGGTGGTGTTCCATTGTAACGGCGGTATAATTAATGGGTGGCCAGTTGAGGCCAGTTGTGCCATTTGGTTTACGGCCAAATTAATTTGTAGTTAACGGCGGAAAGACGCCCAACAAAAAGAAAATATATATATATGGTTTTCGGCGGGAACAACGCCCGACATTTTATGGGTTTCATGAGAAAACGCCCAACGAGGTTGCGGATTTTGGCGAGACAACGTCAACGTTTCTGGCGGCCGATCAAGGCCCAATTGTCTGACAAAGGCGGGAAGTCGCCCAACGACATATAAGGTTGACGGGTTGACAGTCGAGGCCATTCCAATTTACGGTTTACGACGGGAACTCGCCCAACAGCATATTTTTGGTCAAAGGCGAAGAGACGCCCAACCCAGTTGCACCACAGGGCCAACCGGCTCTTTGTAAATTTGGTTAGTAACGGTGAAAGGCATCGCAAGCCACGGGTGGCTGGTTGAGACCATTCATACAGAAGGTACAATTTTTGTTTAAATTATTTTCTATTTTATTTATTTTTTAAGTAAATTCAGTTTAAGTCATATTTTTCTCTTTTCAATTTTTAATTCTCAATTTCATTTCATTTTCTAATTTTCAATTTTTTCTAATATAACTGTAATTGAGCACCCACTACCGGTTGTGGAACTCGACTTGGATGCACGTTGGGGTTCGTTCAAAATTATTACGTTCGGCGGCCATATTATTGCTTTAATTCTTTACTTTCCTTTTCGATTTTCGATCCTTTTGTCCGATTTATTTTTATTTTGCCACCTAAATTTTTTTTTTTGATTAAATTTGAATAATAAAATAAAACTGTACGGCTTATAATTCTTTGCATTCCACGTTATTTTCATTTCTTTTGGTTTCATCTTGTATTAAGCTGGTTGTTTGATTTAATTTTTTTGTTGTTAAATAAATAAAATGAAGTTCTATATTTACATGCTGAGCTTGTCACTCTTCGTCTTCGTCTTGGCAGGACATCCACAGGGTCGGAGTGGTGAGTCCAACATATTTGTCGTCCATTCGGCGAATACCGTAAAATCCACGTGGCGCTTCGGTGGTCTCATGCGAAGTGTGAATTGTGGAGGGTTAGCTGGAGGTCTCTCCGGGTGAAGAGAGGCTTGTTCTGTTGTAGAGAGGAACCCCTCTCTGATGCTGCTTCGTTGTGGCTGGACATTGGCCTTTCGGGGTCGATGGGTCATCCGAGGAGGTCTCTTCAGCAGACAGGGTACTTGCCACTCGGAGAGATCCGGTTCGACGGATTATGGTGTCTTTAATTTAATTTCAGTTCCTTTAGTTTGCTTTATTTTTGTTTATTCTCTTCCACGGTGTAGACCAAGAGCACGCAAGCCTCGACTTACCCACGACCTAAAACCCTGAAATCTAGTCGGCAAAATCACCACGAGGGAGGTCTCTGCGTGTTTAGAGGATGGTTTTGAACCATTCCGTAACAATCTTTCATGACAAATAGTTTAGACACCTTTATACTCAAAACTGCCGCTATGGCGCTGTATCATTAAGATACAACCGTATGAAGCACATTTGAAATGTTTTGACCAAACAGCAATTTTGTATATCCAGTATAGCTCAAAATGGTAGAGTATTTTGGCGTTGGTGTCAAACTATTAATTCATTGTAGAATCTATATGTGTCATATGATTCCTAAAGTTTTCAAAAATGTTCAAAAAATAAAGTCTTCCTGCATTCATAAATTGGCTTTAATTCCAAAATCCACTTATCTGATTTTCCTGAAAATTACTTGTTGTTTCTATATCACAAAATTGCAGATGATAAAAATCTAGCTAGTACCACATTTATATTTAAAGATCAACACATTTGTTTCATTCGTTGTACAGCAAATCGTTTTGAATGGAATACCCGCTCCATTTTTTCCATAAAATAAACATTGTGCATTTTCCAGGGTAACCCCTAACGATTAGACCGGTTTAACATATAGTTGGTAGGATACTTCGTGGTTCTTCATTTGACTGCAGATAAATGTAACGCGCACTTGAGACAGATCTTCCTCAATTTCGCACCATACAGTTACCGCAAATATTATACGAGTATTATGTAAATAGGCAAATTCGAGAATCTAAAATTCAAAACTCTATTATAAATTCAGCGCAACAGCATCCTGGAACACGGCAAAAAGCAAAATAGAAATGTCTGAATAAATTACATTATCCGTTTACAAAATATTTTTTGTAAACAATCCTTATTATTTTTTTATTATCACATATTGCTACATAGACCAATATACTGGCGGAACAAAAATTTATCACATACATATTATCATAAAATGATAACAAAAAAGAAACTTTGACATTTTTAATTTAAAACCATTTATGCCATACGTTATACATACATGCAGAGTAGGTAGGTAGGTACAGTGTTTTTCCCATTTTCTGTTGAATTTCCTGTTTTTGTTCGCCCTCGAATTATTGTCGTATTGTTTAAAATTCAATGAAAATTTATTCGTTTTTAACTCGATATACGAAGTCATCTGCAGGCACAGAGACACATAAATGTAACCCATTTTAACTACTTACATATGCATATGCATATGTGCGACAGGTACAATACGTATAGCAATGCTAAAGAGTTGCAAAACACATTTGAGGAGTGTGAGGAAATTTTAAACGAAAAATCTCGATTCGATGTGTTGGCTCGGAACAGGGATGGGTAAATGATTCATTGTGTTTATGTTCGACAATACATACACATATACTCTTTAGGTTGATGATATGTGATAAAGGATATTGTGTTCTCGAAAATATTCTTGTTTATGTTTTTCTCAATGTTTTTCAAGAATTCATTGAACCATATGCGTATCATTCTTTTATTTATATGTTACAATGACACAATATATATGGGAAACGAAATATATAGAAAACATAAAATTTATGCTCTGTAACATATTCCTTAATAGATTTATATTAAAATTCTATAATTCATATCCTGAATCCTTGCTATGTATTTTTTTGATAAAAAGGAAAGAAATAACATTGGTTTTAATCAGAATTGTCCTTTTATCCATTTATATTCTTAAGTAAACGACAATGTTTTATTTGGTTTTAACTGGTAAGGATATTGTGCATGTCGTCTTTTATACAGGACGATATCAATCTGTCTATCGAAATTGGATTTATGAGTGATTTACTGGTTTCAACATGATAAATGTACCACTTTTATTGTAAGGTATTATCGGCCAAGATGAAAGAATTATCGTTTATTAGGGGACGAGAATGATGGTTTGCCAGCTATTATCTTAGGAGACATGTGCAAGCCCAAAACTAATTTTCAACTAAGTTTGAATTATAAACAAACAGAGTTTGATGTATTTTGCCAGTATAGTTTAAGACTTCTTCTAACATATTTATGAGAACCATAAGTTCTATTGGGTCCCTTTCAACTATTCGTTAAATTCACAAATGTCAAATAGATATTGATTTCTGGGCGGACCACGTTCCTCTTCAAATCTACTAATTGGATAGTATTGTAACATGGCCACAGTTTACTTCGTTCCAACATAAGATACCATCGTGAGACAAGCAGAGCCGCAAATAATAGCATGGTATCATTAAAATCAGACCTTTTCATAGCGACACCCTCGGATTGTCAAGTTAAACCTTTATTTATTTATTTTCAAATCTTAGTTTCCCACCAAAACAGCAGAACGGCTAAGGCTCGTGAAAGAGTCAGGCTCGGGTGAAGATCGGTGTAACTCGCCTATAAAAACTTAGCCGAAGGCTACTAAAAACAATTTAAATATCAGCCATAGCTGACCAATAATCAATGCACAAACATTATTCCCCGGGATGGTGAAGAACAATACTACAGCCAAGATAAGACAAGCCAGACAAAATCGTATTACAGCCACACTAACTATGGCACAAGACGATGCATTATTGCCACTATAAATTTTCAGCCGGAACCTTATAAATCCATCCGGAATCTAATAAAGACAGCCGGAACCATTGTTACGTACCACCCTAGTGACTGCACGTCTTATATGTGTCGGGTAGGTTCAACGGCTAGGAGGTTCGTTGTCACTAGGTTACACGCGGCAGAACAAATCATATGTGTACGTGCATTATCGGAAACTAGTCACGCAATGACCACTTTGACCCACATCACCAATAAAAAAACGAATTACTCCATTTTAAAGATTATATTATAATTTAAATCGAAACTAAATTAATAATTTTCATATTGAAGTAAAAATAGTTATAGAACTTAATTATTTATGATTTTAATTCATATAAATATTTTAATTTAATAAAGAAAGAACATATAAGAATTATTCCCCGATTATAATAATGTTTAAACACTCACCAAACAATTTATCTCCTTAGAGTACTCTTCAGGTTACAATTGTCCGCGTGCTGAAATTTAAGAGTTTGCCTCCCAATTCTTATATGTTGTTGTGTTCGTTCCAATCAGCAAAAAAAATTATTAATTATTTAAACTAAAGTAAAAACTATTCGTCTTAATAACTACACAATAATTTGAATTGATTTTTTTTTTGATTTTTTTTTTTTTTAACTATGTACTTAAATTATTTTTGATAATTTATCTTTCATATATTTTTTTTATTTTTTCAATTTAACCTTTTTTTTTTTTTTTTTTTTTTTTTTACACGACTTGCACAAATAAATAATTTATCGCTATATGCCTAACTAGCATGCACAACACAAATAAAATTTTCGGTAGCAATCACGACCGGGAAAGAAGTGTGTGTATATATATCCCGCTCTTTTTTTTTGTTATGTAGCTTAGCAGGAAGGGTGCCAACAGTATATCCCGAGGTAAATGAATCCGAACAAAACTAGGCAAACGTCTTCCAACTAAAATGGCTTGCAAATCCAAATATGCGTCTGTGTAAAATAGCTCCGAATAGACTTCAAATGAGCTTTCATCAAAATAAAATATTGAGAGGCCACCGATCCAGAAAAACTCAACTTTGGTACCTAGCTGGTTGGTATATGCCCACGAGATAGCCTATCCACATAAACACAATCACTATTAACTTAATCACGTAAAAGTAGTAAACCTTAGTGAAAAATAACTTACCGAGTTATCTATCTATACAACAAATTATTCGCGTTCTCTTTACTTTGCACAGTAAACAAAATTCCTAAATAGAATCTGCTATATATCACCTTTTATAATTTAGTTGTGAACTGTTCAGCTTGGCCTCTCCAAATGAAAGTAATTATGCCACACAACAATTATGGTAAGCTAAAAACTGGACAGTATTCCCCTCTCAAGCCGAGTACAAATTATTGACATACGAACCCACCTAAGTTATCACACATACCAAATACCTAAACGGCTTAATTAAACCAATACCATCAAAGCTTATTATCGTGTCATCCAAACGTTATGATAAGCAAGGTAAAATTTATGTACATAGATGCAATTACGAGAAACCAGAATTCCCAACAACAATAACGATTTGTAATCATAATGAGATTTTAAGGTCAATGAACTTAAACGATAATATTTTTAAATTGCCGTTTTCTTTATTATGTATCGATTGTATAATTTTGTTTATCGTTACGCATGTCGTTCTTAAGCATCTGTTTGACTAAGCATCGTCAATGCATCCGTAACACCATATCCTCTTTAGTCAACCTAACTATGGCACAAGCGTAGGACAATGGATTGTACACTATACGTTTTTGTAGCCGAACTATAATGTCATCCAGAACCATAAATATTTATTAAAATTGGATAAATAATATACTTTAATAATTTTTTGTTTATCTTTGGGGAAAACACACGCGTGGATGTATTTGTCAAAAATCATGTGAAGACGTTGAACGATATTTTAAAATGGCTCTTGCTTCGCAAAAAAAACCGAAGAAATAATGCAAATCAGACATCCATCTTGCTGGTTCTGGTTAGGTTAGCACTGTAGTACATATGTCGCACTATCATCCAAATTGCACAGCGAGCATTGTGCAAGCGCCAAAATTATTTATGTAAACATTTTGTTCCGACTGGATTTTTATGGTTCTGGATGGCATTATAGTTCGGCTGCAAAACGTATAGTGTACAATCCATTGTACTACACTTGTGCCATAGTTAGGTTGGCTGAAGAGGATATGGTTCCGGCTGGCTTTATTAGATTCCGGATGGATCTATAAGGTTCCGGCTGAAAAAACAATTAGTATTCAATGATGCACAATACATCGTGGTTATTATGCCATAGTTAGTTTGGCGGTTGTATATGGTTCTGGCTGGCCTTAACAGGTTCCGGATGGAATTATAAGATCCCGGCTGAAACGTGCACAGTGATGCACAATTCATTGTGCTTCTTGTTTCATAATTAGTTAGGCTATATATAAGGTTTCTACCGAAAAATCGTGTAGTGCAGAACTTATACGGTTCCGGCTGCAAAATTATGTAGTGCACAATGATGCACAATGCATCGTGCTACTTGTATCATAGTTAGTTTAGCTGTAGAGGGTATGGTTCCGGCTGAACTTCTAAGGTTATTTTCCGAAAAATCTTATATGGCTGAATTTATAATGTTCCGGCTCAAAAATGATATAGTGACAAAATGCATCATGGTACTTGTGCCATAGTTGGTTTGGCTGTAATAATAAGGTGCTGCAAACTAATAAGGTTCCGGCCCATAGTTGATTTAGCTGTAATATGGTTTTGGCTAGCTTTACCATTTTTGGGCTGGAACTATAAGGTTCTAGCTGAAAATTTATACAGTGCACAATGATGACCCATAGTTAGTTTGGCTGTAGAGGGTATGTTTCCGGCTGGATTTGTAAGGATTTTCTCCCGAAAAATTGTATATTATTGGATTTATATGGTTCCAGCTCAAAAATTATCTAGTTCACAATCATACACATTGCATTGTGCTACTTGTGCTATAGTTGGTTTGGCTGTTATATAGTTCTGGCTGGCTTTATCAGGTCTTGGGCGGAATTATAAGGTTCCGGCTGAAAAATATATTGTGCACAATGTTGCACACTGCATCGTGCTGCTTGTGCCATAGTTGGTTTAGTTGTAGGTTCCGGATGAATTTGTTAGGATTTTTTTCTTCGAAAAATCGTATATTTATGGATTTATGAGGTTTCGGCTGAAAAATTATGTAGTGCACAATAAGGCACAGTGAATCGTGCTACTTGTACTATAGTTAGTTTGGCTGTAGAGGTTCCGGCTGAAATTGTAGGGTTTTCCTGAAAAATTTTATAATACTGGGTTTATAAGGTTCAGAATGAAAAATTGAATAGTTCACAATGATGCACAATGCATCGTGCTACTTGTGCTATATTTTGTTTGGCTTTAGTATGGTTCTGGCTGGCTTTATCAGGTTCCGGCTGGAATTATAAGGTTTCGGCTAAACAAGCATCTAGTGCACAATGATACACAATGTATCGTGCTACTTATGATATATATATATGTAGTTAGTTTGGCTGTATATAACCATACCATCGATGCCGGCTGGAATTATCTGGTTTCACCAAAAATCATAAATTGCTGGATTTATAAGGTTCCTGCTCAAAAATTATATAGTACATAATGATGCACAGTGAATCGTGCTACTTGTGCCATACTTAGTTTCGCTATAGAGCATATGATCCCGGCTGAATTTGTACGGTTTTTTCCGAAAAATCATATATTTCTGGATTTATAAGGTTCCAACTGAAAAATTACTTAGTGCACAGTAATGTACAATGTATCGTGCTACTAGTGCCCTAGTTGGTTTGGCTGTAGCTTAAATCTTGCTGCCTTTATCAGGTTCCGGCTGGAATCATAAGGTTCCGGCCGAAAACGCATATATGGCACAATGCATCGCGTTACTTGTGCCATAGATGTTTGGTTCGGGATGATATGGTTCCACCTGGCTTGACGGACCCGAAAAAGGCGCATTTTCTAAGTTGTAAAATTAGAAAAAGTTGGGTGACCGAGGGTCTATTTTTTAATTAAACTCGAGCAAGCAAGCTTGTCGTGGATATTCTACACCGATCACAGGTTGTGCAGTGCCAAATGATCAAGTGTGCATAGAGTAATAAATTGTTTTTACTTTGCATACCCTTCGTACACTGTCCTTCTATCCAATAGTACGAACCAGTGCTGAATGAGCGCATAAACAGCATTTTTTACTTCAAATTGATGCACCTAATTCCATGCTATTCGTATTCGTCGACCGGAAACTCAGTTTTTTCCCTACAAATAAATTTAACTCTCTCTCAATACGAGTTGAGTATAACATGTAACATATTAACTTAACTGTTTAACTAGAAAATAATATTTTTTTATTATATTTTGTTGTGTACCAAATGTGTATTATCATTCAGATAGAACTACACATTTTTTAATTTTGTATGCTTACTTTATAGGTTATCCATGTATTTCCATTTCCATCTGAAAAACATTTATTAAAAAAACATTATAATACGTATGCATTAAATACTTTTCACATCAACGCACACCTATTATCTTCAGCTGAAATTTGGAGACTTCTGAAAATGAAATAACAATTTTCGGAATGAACCTGATAATCAAGAGATTAGGTGGGGGTAAAAAAGCAGTGCATAGAAGAAACCGAAGTAAATTTATTTGTTTTCTCACTTCGACGTGTGCAAATGTTTCAATCTATTTCATTCTGCTATCAGCGTTTGTATTGCTGGGATTCAGAGCAAAATTTAAATAACCGAGTATGCTCGGTGTAAGCACAGTTCACAAATAAAAACTCAGTGTGCCGAGTAAAATTACCCAGGTTGAATAAAAAAATACAGAATATTTTTGAGCACTGTGTGCTCAGGTTGAATTAAAAAATAGGCTCCGAGACATAGCTGATAACCGGAGTGCTGTATTTAACGCCAGTATAAAGTGTAGCTACATCTTTTAACGAAAAGTATAGGTACACAAGATAAGTGCCGAGTGTGAAATTTAGAGTTCTCAACTTGGCATCGTGTCTGAAAATTGTACAAAAAATTTCAGGACAATTGCATGTTGTGCTTGGCGATATGGCCGTACCCGTGGAAGCGTCTTTGGCCAAATTCACTTAATTCTATTATATTATTAACTAGCTGAGTTACTCAGCGTTGCACGGGAGGTATATAATTCAAATATGTATATTGATTGTTATGCAAGAATTCTCTCTTTACATCGCTGTAGTTGCAATCACATATGAAAAGGAAATTATAAGTAGCTGTATTCAGTAACGAGTGCCTCCGTCAATGCATCTAGGCGAACTTTTGTAATGATATTATTGGACATCCTGTTTGTGAGGATAGTTAATTAATTTTGGTTTGGTATTTGTTACCAATTGCCAAATAATTATACTCCATTTTTACAAACCTTCAACCAGATCAAAGTGAATAATAAATATAAAGATATTTTAATTAATAATTTTTATTATAAAGCCTTTTGATAAACAATATTTTTGGTTTTTCCATTTGGTGTGTAAATAAATAAATTTTTTGGCGTTCTCCAGAGTGGGTGCAACATACAGTTGGCCATGTGAAAAGCATGCATTTTCCAAAATAACACCAGCTATTTTCAATGATTACCCCTGGGCTTTGTTGATTGTTATTGCAAAAGCAAGGCGTAATAGGAATTGTAGTCGCTTGAATTCAAACTGCAAATCGGTGGGAATCATAGGAATGCGCGGAATTAGCACATCTTCTCCTTTACTTTTACCGGTAATAATCGTTGCTTCAATCACATTCGGCATCAATTTCTTCACACAAAGCCGTGTTCCGTTCCACAATTTCGGTGGATCTAAATTTGGGAGCAGTATTATTGGTGAACCCTCTTTTAAAAATAGTATGTGTGGTGGAATACCAGGTGGCTCCAAAGAATTAAGAAATTCTATTGGATAATTGACGGATTGATCCACATCAGTAACCGTGTCGATAGATTTGTATTTCATTAGTGGCCCGGGTAGTTGCGATTGAATTTCATTATTTAATTTATTAATCATTTTTGGGAGCTTTGAGTGCACGTTCGCACAGCCAATCGTGATTTTTGAAGTTATTTGGCAGATTTGATAATACTTTCATTACCACGCCCTTTATTGATGGCAACATTTGACAAAAACTAGGCGGGAACGATATCTCACATGTTACAGTGTCATTTGGCAATTTCCCGTTACCCATGTCCAAAAGCTGCCTAGCAAATGTTTTAGCTGTACCATCGTGATGTAAATTCACACGCATGTTTGTAGATAGTGTGATTTTCGTAACGTGTTTCCAAAGATGAGACGCCTTCGGGTAGGTATTAAGTTCATCAGCGGGTGTTGATCGTGGAATGACTGGCAAAGTTTGACGAAAATCACCTGCTAGTAGTGTTAGAGCTCCTCCCATTGGTCGGTTATTTTGTCGCAAATCGCGCAAAGTACGATCAACCGCTTCAAATGCTTTTTTGTGTGCCATGGTACATTCATCCCAAATAATGATTTTACATGTTTTTAATAACGTGGCAATTCCCGAATTTCGTGTTATATTGCAAGAAAAATTATCCGCTTGATTCAAATTCAATGGTAGTTTAAACGTTAAATGTGCTGTGCGTCTTCCATCGAGTAAAGTGGATGCAATTCCAGATGATGCAACAGCGAGGCCGATTGTATTTTGCTGTCTTACTTCAGCAAGTATCAAATTAAGAAGAAATGTTTTTCCAGTGGCTCTGGGTGCATCAAGAAAAATAATTCCTCCGTTACCGTTTGCTATGTATATTGCATCACTTTAGTGTATGCCTGTCTTTGATCATCCACTAAGAGACTTTTTTGAGTCTTAGCGAAAACTCGTAACTGACCAACGTCGTAATTTTATTCTCGTAATAGATCTCTATCATGAAAAATGTTTCCATGGCGTGTCGGTGCTGGCAACCCAAGTTGGGAAATGACGTTGTTATTAATGTATAAGCATGCATCCTCGAGTAATATAAGTGCTTCATTAAATATGTCTGCTGAAAACTGTATTTCCATATCGGAAATTGTTCTACGTGGGCATAAAACCTCCATCCTTAACAATTTGGGTTGCTCCAAAAGATGTCATTTGAAAGCAAGAGTTGTATTTTCGAATATTTTGTAGAAAATGTCTGGATAACTCAGTAGTTCCGGAGACGTAAGCTAGAAGAGGTTCAGGTGGATCATCCAGAGGAGGCAAGTTCACTTTTCCATTTGAACAACACATTCCAGGCGATTCATTGTGAAACTTTAAAGCATGACAATACAAACAAATGTTTTCCATTTGCTCAATTGAAACATTGTAATCATAGTCTTTCTCGTAATTGAATGCTGCTAACTTTAAATCAACTCTAAAAGTTTCTATTAATCGTCCATATCGTAACCGATCGACTTCCAGCCGGGCCTCACGATGTTCAATAGTTTCAGTAGCTCTAGAAGTAGACATCCTGCTTCGAACATTTTCAAGTCGTGTTTCACGCTGTTCAGTTGTTTCATCAGCTCTTGATCCTGCTTCGAACGTTTGCAAGTCGTGTTTCGCGCTGTTCAGTTGATTCATCAGCTCTTGAAGAAGACATCCTGTTTCGAACGTTTGCAAGTCGTGTTTCGCGCTGTTCAGTTGTTTCATCAGCTCTTGAAGAAGACATCCTGCTTCGAACGTTTGCAAGTCGTGTTTCGCGCTGTTCAGTTGTTTCATCAGCTCTTGAAGAAGACATCCTGCTTCGAACGTTTGCAAGTCGTGTTTCGCGCTATTCAGTTGTTTCATAAGCTGTTCGCTTGATTCAGCCACCCTTGCGGCTCTAATCTTCTTCGACTTTGCAGTTACCTGCCCAATTGTTCTTTTTTTCGGTGGCATTTTTAAGCAAAAATGAAACGTGTAGCTAATTAATCAGGAATGACGGGCATTCAAAACAGAAATTAGTATTAATTTATCAAAACGATTTTAATGTACCTTCGATACGTTTCACCGCGAACTGTGTTTGAAAATGTCTTTACGGATTTTTTTTTAAGCAAAATCAAATGTTATCTACAATCAAAAAGTAATCATAGATTAACACGTTTATAAACTGAAAACTTAAATCTAATAAGAATGGTATATTCACTTGAAATAATATTTAATACCTGGAAAATAATCACCAACAATTATTTTATTGCAATATAGCTAACTAATCGAGAACAACGGCATCCGAAACACAAATTAATATTAATTTATTCAAAACGATTAAAACTACGTCCACTTCGATACGTTTTACCGCGAACTGTGGTTGAAAATGACATTTCGAAAAACAAAAGAAGTTTTTTTTAAACTAAGGCAATTTTACACGTACAATAATTTGAATCCAAGGATGTTTCTTGTAGAAGATGCTATTTTCAAATATAAAACGCTAGTACTTTTCAAAGAAAATCAGTTTATAAATACAATGTTTTTTAGTACTTTTCCTAGAATTGATTTTATGAAACAATCATTGATTATTTAAGTAATAAACTAAATAAAGTAATAAACTATTGGCGTTTAGTATGAAACTACTATTTTCATTAAAAGCCACCTGTTGCAGTAGTGGATTAAAATAGAATGTTAATTATTTCTGAAGTTATGTGGAAATTAGAACTCGCTGACTATGGTACATTTCAAAACAGGATATGATAAATAGGATATCACTAAACAGTACATGTCAAACCAGTAAAATTGGATTATTAGTATAGATAATACTAGCTGACCCGGCGAACTTCGTACCGCCTCAAAATCAATAAATGTTTTTTAAAGTTATTAGCTTAATAAAATTGAGTGTTTTATTAAGATTAAATAAATTAAATGAATACTCCAAATTAATTAAATTCAATGAAATTACAAAAATCAAAATGAAATATATTTTAATTAATGTTTTAATAGTTATTATGCTATTCGGAACGGAGTCAAATCCAACAAAACAAAGATCATAAAAATCGGTCCAGCCGTTCTTCAGTTATAAATGGTGTAACTAACCCGACTTTGTTTTATATGTATAGATAAGTAGATGAAATAAAAAAAAAATTGGATAAAAATAAAATGGTTAACACGTGCATGCAGCCTCCAGTCGGATTCGTATCCAGTACCTTGCGGTCCAAACGCCGAAGCTTTAACCACTGCACCACTCGTCACATAGAAACTACACCTACAAAATTCATATAAAAAAAGGTTTTTTTTTATTAGATTTTTGGGGCTTCCCTTTTGAGTTTTTCCGACTTTTCTTTTTTCCTAAACCACCACTGTATTGAGACGAACAAAATAAAAAAAAACAAAATGTACTAAATATATGAGAAAATGAATTTTCTTAATAACTTTTTTTTTGGTGAATTTTTCCAATGTTTTAATAGTTATTATGCTATTCGGAACGGAGACAAATCCAACAAAACAAAAATCATAAAAATCGGTCCAGCCGTTCTTCAGTTATAAATGGTGTAACTAACCCGACTTTGTTTTATATATATAGATAAGTGTTCAGAGATTTGTCTTCAGTTAAAGTGATGAAAGATTGTCTTAAATTTAAATTAATAAAATTAATTTGAATAATTAAATCAATTATAGTGGAGGTATGATTTTTGTATAACAATCGCACGCTAGATATCCTTTTTGGAGTCTAAATTTGCGGCTAAGGCGCTATTTCGGAACATTTAAATCTATACATGTAAAAATGAATTCTTGATCCAGGGGCGGACCCCCCGAATTCGAACGTGTCGTTTATTTCATATAACCTCTTTCCAAAACTCGTTCTCGTAAAAAAATTTAAATTTTTGAAAAAATTTGTACCACAGCCCCTAGACCCCGGGGTTCACCCTCTTTCACAATAACGTTAGATTGATCCTCACTATGCAATATTTGCATGGTAAACATTTCATGGCGATCGGTTGAGCGACTGAGAAGTCATTTTGGAATAATCAAATATTTGTTTCTATATACATGTAAAAATTATTTTTTGATCCAGGGCTGGATCCGAGGGGCCCGGATTCGAACATGTCAGTAATTTCATATAACCAGCCCCATAAACTCATTTTCGTGGAAAAATTTAAAGAAAATTAAAATTTTCGAAAAAAATTGTACCGCAGCCCCTAGACCCCGGGGTCCAGCCCCTTCCAAAATATCATAAGGTTGGTTCTGGATATGCAACTTGTACATGGTAAAAATTTCATGGCGATCGGTTGAGCGGCTGAGACGCCCATTCGGAACAAACAAACGAACAAACAGGAATTCATTTTATATATAAATAGATTACTAATTTATTATAATTATTAATTCAAGAAAATGTAGCCAAAGAAGCTTCCACGTGTAGGCCATATCGCCAATCACACATGCAAATGACCTTGGAATTTTTTGTACGAATTCCAGACACCATGCCAAGTTGAGAACACTAAATGTGCAGCTTCACTTTTTATTAACGTTAAATACTTCGCTTCGGTTACAAATCAGCCGGATTTTTCAAACCAAAGAATTACAGAATTCACAGTTGGAAATATGTTTCAAAGTAATATAGGAAAATGGGGATTTGCAATTAAACATCTTCACATGAACGAGAAAATAGAGGAAACTTCGACAAAAAACCCAGACGGTACCGACAATATTTCAAAAATGGATCGAGCGATTTTTTTGCCAACTTTATTCGAAGAATAGGAAACGTTTTTGGGACTTGTACATCAAAGGGTAACTGTCACATTAAATGACCCAACAAAACCACCCATCACTTCTATGTGGCCCAGTATTAGGACATTTGTGTACTAATTGGTTACAGTAGCCACTTGGGTTTTTACCTGGAACCCGTACCCTAGATCCTTTGTATCTCCTGTTATTTAACGTGGTTTAGTGCTGTGTGAATCCCTCCTCCAGAAATGATCAGGATTTTTCATAGAATGGCTATCTCCGCCCATCTTCATGCGTTATGTACAAAATCTGTTGAAGTACATCAACTATGCAAGAAATTATTGTAGTTTCCTTGTCACATTGTTTAAACTAGATGTATATAACTTTATAAGACCACTGGTGGTATACTAAATATCAGCCAGATTAGGCAATAAAAAACCTTAATCCAACCCTATTTTTACAAGTTAAATTTCTGAAATTCTGTTTATGAATAATTTCTGGAAATCCCATCTTTTATTAATGAAATCATTTAAACTATTTATACTGAACACAACGTTCAAGTTTCCTAATTGTTCCGACTCTCTATCAGCCAGAATCGCTCATAGAAAACCCCCATTTCTACTCTAATTTCTAAGGATTTCTGGAAATTTTACCTTTTATTAATGAAATCACTTAAACTAGTTGAAATGAACAGCCTGAACAAATTTCTTGACTATGCCTACTTTGCATCAGTCAGAATCGCCCATATTAATATTAACGAGCAGAAAACGAAGTTAAAACATTCATAAACCTCAAGTTGTCAAGCCTTATAGTTGAACTGGCCAAAACAACTGAATGAATAAATCACTTGACGTTTCTTCTAATCATAGATGAACACTTCTTTAAACTAAATTATCTAATAGATACACTACATAACCACTTAGATCACACATCAGATATCATATCTTTCTCAAAACAAAAACTATTTTCCCGTGAACAAAATTAATACAAAATGGCTCAATCTTATGGAAAATTTAATTTTAAATTTGAAAGTTTTCTTGCTTTACCTGCCTGCACCGAAATGATTCTATAGGGCAGAACGAGCCGATGCGGTGGATAAATATTTTTATTACATCGAATTCTTGATAAATAATTACCATTTTTCATGTATTGTTGGCCTATATGTCCTTTTCACGGTGGATATATATTTTACTTCATTTTTTGCGTGCTTACATTTACAGGAATTAGTATTTACATCTAAATTACCCGAAAGCTCTCCAAATCTAATACACTGAAAAGATAAATTACATTATTATATCGGTAAGTTTATAACATTTGATAAACTTTTCAACCCCTACAAATCTCCCCAAAAATCGATTATGTAACATAAAAAAAGCAACGAAAACGAAAAAAAGGAAAAATTTGGTATACATCACCCCCCTTATTTGCATAAAATTCAATCAATAATATTTTATTTATTTTTAATTTTCATAAATAAATGAATTTTCTGGCGATTAGATAACGAGAATTTTTTTGTGATTTAGGTTCTGGGCGACTTGGAGAGGTATGAGAAAGAAAATATATTAAAAAAAAAAATAAATTTGATTGGAAAATCAGAATTTACGATACAATATATTTTATCGTTACCAAAATATGTATATCGAAAATTTCTTCAATCACTGTATATTCGAAGCACCATTATAAGATTATATAGAGACCGAGGGCAAAGAGTTTATGTTCGTATAGACAGAATATTATATTCTAGAATATCTTTAAGTGCTTTGCAATATACGAGTACCCGTATGTAATGAATTCTATGTCTCTTTTGATATTCAATAAGCTGGTAGTTTTTTTGTACCTCTGCGCGACGTTTCAGATCCATTGAATAATTCATATCCATTATGCACTGTAAATACTTATTTTAAAACATCATTTGTAATTCACTCTCTTTATATATTTATATGCAGTCGTATATTACAATACGAGCAGCTATTCTTCGTCCCACAATCCTTACTCTTGATTAAATCCCATTCTTATGTCAAAACAATGAACCCGATGGAGCAAACACAGTAATTGAATGACATTTTCGTTGGAGTTTCCTTTTTTAAAATCATACAAAGTATGTAGAAAAAAAGGAATCCAAAAATCTAGGAGACGAATATTGTTGTTATATATTCGATGTATAAAAAAGTAGAGCACCTCGTAATAAAAAGAATAAGATTTATTTCTTAATACCATCAAGTGGAAAATGATTTTTCGTTTTTTCCAGTTTGTATGTATATTCATATAGGTTCGCTCTAGATCTTTTTGATACAATGGTTACTTCTTTTCGATATATGAAGAAGGATATTTTATCATCTGTATGCATACAATGGCATTGTTTTTGTGATATCTATTTATTGTTGCTATACAGCAGTCTACGCAGATTATTCCTAGAGTTGTCTTGAAGTTATGTGGTTTGGAAAAAGTTTTTTGTGGTCTGTTAATATTTGGAGCAAAATTATAGTTGATAAAATTGATGGTGTCCCTAAACTATATATTATTTTGTATACGATTGTTGTTGCAGTTTGCTGGGAGGTGAATATTTTACAATAATTTCGAATTGAAACATTGTCGATTTCCTATCCAATTTATAATTCATGATATTAATATTTTATTATGTAGTTTTGATTTCAAAGTACTTGTAGAAAATAACTCAAAGTTAAACCAGCACACAATTAATCGTTGACGTAGCACTTGTAGCAGAATCGAATGAAAATGGTACTGGAATCTTTTACAAAACAGTTACAAATTTTTACAAATTCGTTTCAACATATCGCCATAGTTCAACCCGCTAAAAACTGTCCCTATATGGAGTGCAATTTTTCAGAAATCATATTTTTCGTCACATCCCGCTTTTTGCATTTCTGCGAATTATTATTTTACAATGCTGAGAGTGGTACTGGAATTTTTTTTTACAAATTATTTACAATAAAATGGCTAATAATACATGTTGTACTTAATTTCCAATTTCAAATAATATTGGGAGTATAACTTAGTTTTTTGGAATTTTTTGCAGAAAAAACACGTTTATTTCTAAGAAATGGTAAATTTTATTTTAATCAAAATATTTTCCATCGTTATCTATGACTTTCGACCATCCGTCTGGCAATTTATGGGTTCCATCGAAAAAAAATTGTTTGTCTTTTGATGCGATCCATTCGTCGAGCCATTTTTTGATTTACTCGTGGGTTCTGAAGTGCTCGCCTTAAAGATCGCTTTGCATTGTTTGGAACAAATGATAGTCTGATGGGGCACAATCTGGTGAATAAGGAGCATGCAGTAGAATTTCCCATTTAACTACTTCCAGCGTATTTTTTACTTGTTTTGCGACATGTGGTCGAACATGGTCGTGCAGCAAAATCACTTTACGCTGTTTGTTGGCTGGAATCGGACGATTTTCGTTCAATGCCTAGTTCAAATCTATCAATTGTTGTTGATAACGTTCCCCAGTAATAGTTTCGTTCGGTTTTAGCAGCTCATATAGTACACCACTCCTTTCTGATCCCACGAAATGCACAACATGACCTTACTACTACAAACGAAAACTTTCAGCAGCTTTTTTCTTAATAAAAGTAATGCTTCCCGAAAATGCTGTTTTGTTGGTACGAAATTTGACATGTTTAAACAGGATTAAAAATATGTTATTTGTGCTTTCACGAATGATGAATGACAAACTAAATTCTAATGTGGAATGTCAACACTTTAAAATGCCGTAGGTTTCATTGTAAAGAAAGTTTAGTACTAAAGTTACGCCATCTCTTAGAAAATCCAAAAATCTAAGTTATACACCTAATATAAATAAAACATATTTTCTTTGTAAACTGGTTTAAAGGGGTGAGACCTCATGTCTGTTACGGCATGGCAAAGTCAAAATGGTTTTTAATTTTTCATTTTCCTTTGTAACGACAAGTAAACCTTTGATGTGATATCGCTCGGCCTTTTAATGTTGACTATTTTTTATATTGGCTGGCGCTATTTTATAAAGAAGAATTTATCTGGCTCAACAATATTTCTCGAAACAGGTTCGCAATTGCATGGGAACGTCAGACCCGCATATCGATTGATTTGGGCTCTAAATCCTATTTAACGACTTGCTGATGCACCAATTATATAAGAGGCCTTCCTCGTGTTTCTATCTTCGGTTCGGGTCGTCACATCACAAAACCCTTCATTTTTTTTTTGATTGATTGAGATGCGCGGAATTGTCATAGTAATCTGTTTCTAGACAGTATACGGTGGAAGAGACATAAAATAATTTTTGGGTACGAATTTGGCTGAAAATTTCAATTTTAGCAAATTTTAGTTTTGGGGAAACTGGATTTAACTGGGTCATCTTTTAGAGGGTTAAGGCCAAGTTTTTTTCGGCGATGGTGAATGGTGGAACTGGATAATTCCTTGGCTGATTAATTTTTTATTTATTTTGTAGAAAAATTCAGGATCTATGTTGGAATCTCGATGCTCAACATACCAGGTTAATCCAGGTTCAGCCCAACATACCACTCTGATTCAATTCAAATATGAATCTTGTACTTCCGTTTTCGTATCGTATTCAGGAATAAGGCCCCAGATTCGAACAAAATTAGTTAAGAGATTGCCTAGCACGGCTGAACTCCAGAACTTCTCTAAAACCGATTTTTTAAATCAAAACCAAATTCAGCCCTGATTTGACAATAATTTTTTGAGATATGGCCAAGTTCCATTCAGATTGATCGAATTGTAGAATTTGACCTTTTTTTAGAATCCTAGCCCAGCTCGGCAAACTAAATTGGAAAGTTATCGGTTAGGAAACGACCTGGTTCCAAACGAATATTTTTAGGTGACCAAGATTAATAAAACATTTGAAATGTTTGCGAAATAGGCTAAATTTTTTTGAAATATCCAATCCGGAAGTTAATCGGCATTGAATAACATTTATAGTTTTTCGGAACTCATTGCCTTTGGGATACCTCAAATTTTTTTTTTTTTGCTATCTCGTGGTTGCCAATTCAAGAGTTAAATACTAATGGATTTAAGAGTGAATTTTAGTATAATCTAAATAATTATGATTTCAGGAAATTGTACTTTAAGTTGTGGAATTGAATTGCATGAGGGAGTATTAAATTAATAAATGTTTATATTATTTAGGACGCCGGAGAATATTAATTTAGAACTAAACTTCAGATAATTTCCAGATGCATGCTTAACGAAGCAATTGTTGAAGACGTCGTTATCCATTAAACCTAATAAACCTTTATCCTTCCGCTCGTAGATTAGTATTGTGTTAGTATAGGTGCCTGTAACCCGAACGTTTCGGTCCCATTTAATTAACCTATCCAATCCTTCAGTTTTGTTATGTGTAAAAAAGAATGTACCGTGGGGCCGACGTCACCCTGGAGCTCCTGTGTAAGAACTTGGTCGTACATTCATTATCAATCAATCAAATTAGTTACAATAAAATGGCATAACTAAACCCCTAGAAAACTACCCTAAATGACAGCAACCGTTTAAAATCATTGTACTGGGGATGATACTAGAAGTTTTTACAAAATAAATCACAAAATATTGGAATAGTTCAATTCACAAAATCTGCCTCTAAAATGTGAAGCTCTTTAAAACAATATTTCTCCGTATATATGTCATGCATGGGCTTGCTATAAATGTAACAACCGATCCACAATAAAGATGAAAGAGCTCATTGTGTACAAGTAATGGATACGCATGAAAATATTACAAAAGCCTATATTCACAAAAATCGATAATAATGCACCTATACAGAGAAATATTGTTTTAAAGAGCTTCACGTTTTAAGGGCAGATTTTGGGAATTGAACTATTTCAATATATTGTAATTTATTTTGAAAAAACTTCTAGTATCACCCCCAGTACAATGATTTTAAACAGTTGCTGCCATTTGGGGTATTTCTCTAGGGTTTCTTTATGCCATTTTTTGTAATTAATTTGTAAAAAAAAATCCAGTACCATACCCAGTATGTTGCATCAAATATTAACTGTAATGCCAAAAGCATTGTTTAACGAAAAATATGGTTTTTGAAGAATTGCACCCCTTAGAGGTAGTTTTTTGGGGGTCAAACTATGCCGATATATTGTAATTAATTTGTAAAAAATACTTGCAAAATACAATAAATCTTAACAAAAATATGAAAAGTGCGGTGTAGCTTTGTCTAATGCCAGCCCACACACGAATTGCGGCATAACGTGACATGTAAAATTTTTTCTAACTGTGTAACAAATTTGTAATTAATTTGTAAAAAATTCCAGTTCCATTTCCATTGGATTGGGTCATGAAAAAAAACTTCCAAAAACCTCCCAACAGGATAAAGTGTAGCTGTGAGAATTACACTTTTAGTAAAATCGAATAAGACAATTTGACGTTTTAAATTTATCACATTTTTGTTACAAAAAGGTGTTGCAAATTTTGCGAATACTAGCTTACTTGTAACTCACTCAAAAAAAATTTACAAAATTTTTGTAAAAATACAGCCTACAAAATAATTTGTAAATTTGACAAAAACTGTAAACATTATAAAAATAAATTGTAAAAATAATAAATTTTTTATAATAAATGCAACAAAATTTTCATAAAATTGAAAATATTGAAAAAATACAATAATATTTGTAAATTTAATAAAAGTTTTGTCAAATATACAAAGTATTAACAATAAAATTGAAAGGGACGTTGTTAAATTACAAAAAAATCCTAAATTTTACAAAAATACGTTACAATCCCAGGAATTTATCTATTTTTATAAAGTTTAGAGTTTATGTCAAATTTACAAATTATTTTGTGGGCTGTATATTTACAAAAATTTTGTAAATTTATTTTTGAGTGTACACTAAAAGTTGTGCAGGAGATGTTTAGAGGCCAATAACAGGTCATCGTAGGGATTGCTCCCCTAATCTGAGTATCATATTGATATGGATGTGACAGGTAAGATTTAGAAAATCTAATTTAGAAAATCTAAAAAATTTGTATAAGGAGTGTTTGAAGGCCAATAAAAAGTCACCCTAGAGGGATTGATAATAATATTGAGGTTAGCACAATCTACTGCTGGATTTTACATAATATAATTTACAGTTTTGAGTTGAAGTTAGCCATTTCTCAAAATATACACGTTATTTTGCTTGTCAAATTTTTCATTTGTAATTTTCGCTTGGACGGTGGTGAACACGCCATATAAATATTTCCCAGTAGGCGTACATTTTTTTATTAGTTTCACGCACTGATATGTAACTCATGGATAGCGCATTCATCAAAAACTGTGGTATAAAAAACAAAACTAAAAATCGTACCTAATGTGCGATAGAGACAGCAAAAATGTATCTTCCTTGTCTAGAATTTCGAATTTTCGGAAATCAAATTCAAACTTGTGTTCAGTTAAACTACAAAAAACAGTTGACATACACTTGATAAAATGGATACAATGCGAGATTTAACTGAAAAAGTAAAATCAAAAAGTATTGCTAAATGTGTTGTAGTGGGTTGTGAAACAAAACGTGATAATAAAGTTTCAAATGTAACTCTATTCTCGTAAGTACATACTATAGAGTAAATTAGTTTTAAAATAAAGAGGAATATGTGGTAAATCATTTTTTTAGATTTCCCAAAGATCCAACTCAAAATAAAATATGGTGCGATAATTTAGGAGTTGCAAATTGGATTCGAGCGAAGTACGATAAATTAAGAGTTTGTTCTTTGCATTTCCCATCACATTTTTTGATTTGGGCTGGACAAAGGTACAACTTATAGCGAATTCTTTTACGTTTTTGATGTAAATCAAATTTCCGATAGTTAAAAAGAATACGAAATAAATTTGATGTGTTTTAATCGTAGTGTGCGTAAACCCGAAAGGGATGCCGAAAACAATAACAAACCATTTTGAAAAAATTTCAAATGACGCATTTGACGTATTTGACATTATTTGCGATTGACATATTATATGTATATAAATATGTGTATGTGGTAGTTAAAATGGATGGAAAAATCTACATTTCCATTTTTTGATGTACATCAAATTTTTTTGCTATTTTTTCCCCTGAAAGAACGCGAAAATGTTATTTACATCAAAAAATTTTGATGTACATCAAAAATTTTTGCCAGTTTTTTGTAAAAAGAAAACGCCATTAAATTCAAAGAGTGCGGCACCTAACAAAATTACTGGAAATGTAATAAAATTAAAATTTCTGTATAATTTATTCAATTTATTAGTACATAATTAATATAATTTTTTAGTTGGATCAAGAAATATTTAATCTAGAAAAAGCAACGGAACCTTCTACATCTAAACAACAGTGTGATGTATGACATAATAAAATATAATGTTTCAGAAATTATTTTGAATAATTGATCTTTAATTTGTGTCATCGTTATTTTTAGGGAACGTTCATTCAAGCCCAAAAATTGCAGGAAGATGATAAAGTTGCTAGCCGCTTTAGCGAATTAGACTCTGATCTTCATATTCCGAAGAGTTACGATGATAATCGGCCAAGTACATCTATAGGGTTCTTTCATGATGTACAAGTTGCTGTAGACTCCGACCGGCCATCAACATCACTTGGCTTTTGTAGTTCGAATTTATATACATACATACTGTAACTAAATATTTGAAATTAGAAATGCGCATAAAAGAAAAAGATAATCTAATTCACAATTTAAGAAGACAATTAAAAAGAAAAGAGGACAAAATAACAACAATAAATGATATATTGGTAAAATTGAAGAATGAGAGTTTGGTGAACGAGGAATGTGCCACTATTATAAAACATTCAGCAAAAGGAGTTCCTGTTGAACTATTTAAACGATATGCTTCGAATGAATCGTTAGACAAAATTACTAACACTAAATATTCAGAGGAGATAAAAACATTCGCGCATACACTACATTTTTATTCGCCAAAGGCGTATAATTATGTACGTGATGTTTTTAGATGCGCTTTACCACATCCTGATACAGTTCGTCAGTGGTATTCAAAGATTGATGGTAGCGCAGGATTCACTCAACAAGCATTTGACGCAATTAAAATGAAAGCTAATTTGTATAAGAATGATGGGAAGGAATTATGCGTAACTGTGATGATGGATGAAATGGCAATTATGCGAAAAACTGAGTTGGTGGGTGGCCGATTGCTGGGACAAGTTGATTTGGGAATGGAATACTCAAATGATTGTGAAGATGAGGCAGTAGAAGCTCTAGTCGTTATGGCAGTAGGCATGACGGAGCATTGGAAAATTCCAATTGCGTATTTTTTAATAAATGGGATTTCCTCAAATGTGAAAACAGAAATCATTACCATGACGATTGAGCGATTAACGGATGCAGGCGCCAAAATTGCTTCGGTTACCTGTGATGGGCTAAAGTCAAATCAAAAAATGCTTGAAAATCTAGGAGCTGTTCTCGATGTGAATGACCCTAAGCCCTGGTTTCATTTCAAAGGTAATTTAAATTGAAGTAATTTTTAAAGAATAACGATCATTTTGTGATCAGGTACATATATATATATATATATATATATATATATATATATATATATATATATATATATATATATATATATATATATATATATATATATATATATATATATATATATATATATATATAAAATACCATTATTTAGAAAAGTTAAAATTTTTATATAAAATTAAATGTTTTATATATTTCAGGAAATTTATCACAAAAAGTATTTGTGCTACTCGATGCATGCCATATGTTAAAACTAACAAGAAACCGGCTATACTCAGAAAAAGAGCTTAAAACTGGTGAAGGCACTGTACGATGGCAATATATTGAAGCTCTACATAATATTCAAATAAAGGAAGAGTTTAAACTTGGAAACAAACTATCGAAAGCACATGTTCAGTTTCAGCCAAAAAAATGAAAGTTTCCATCGCAGCTCTAACGATGAGCCAATCAGTAGCAACTGCAATAGAATACTGCAACAACGAAAAACATATGCCAGAATTTGAAGGGAGTGAGCCAACCATAAAGTTTTTAAGCATAATAAATTTAGCTTTCGACCTACTTAATTCCCGCAATCCTTTCGGTAAGGGTCTCAAAGCACCTCTTAATAGACGCAACGTAGGTCGATGGATGCCACAAATAGTTGAAATTACCAAATACCTAAGTAACATCAAATTGATCACTAATATCTCAATTTACGATACAAATAAATGTACGGGGTTTTTGGGCCTTTATCTAGGGCTTATCATGATCAAACAATTATACATAGATTACGTAGAAACGGATTATTTAAATTATATACTCACATATAAATTAAGTCAAGATCATCTCGAGTTGTTTTTTTGTGCTATGCGATCAAGAAGTGGAAACAATAACAACCCCACTGTCTTGGTGTGGGGTTGTTATTGTTTCCACTTCTTCGTTCATTGCTGGTTATAAGCAATTACTTGTGCACACTAAAGTACGAAGTTTCGGAGGCAATGTCAGCGAAAGTGATGAAACCGAACTGTTAGATTCTATGTGTCATCTTCCTTTATCTAAAACAGACGGTAAAAATCAATTATAAGTATTTTATTTTAAAAGTTAATTTTATTTACCTACTTACAGGTGATGTTCAATATCCTATTGACATATATGACTTGGATGAAGATGATATTAACAGTCCCAATAGAGAAACTAAAATTCTCATATCGGAATTTTTAGAACGGATTATTACATCACCATTTCAAAAGAATGTTATCGGTTACATTAGCGGCTACGTAGTGCGGATGACACAAAAGGTCATAAAATGTGAAGAGTGCATTAACTCACTCCACTCTGAGTACGGCGGTGCCCATCCAACAGCACTAAAACTTTTATTTCACAAAACCAGGGGAGGTCTCATTATTCCATCTAAAGATGTGACTGATTTATGTCTTATCACGAATAAATATTTCAAATATTCCGATGTAAACTTAAAACTTAAACATCAAGATGAACGACTGGCACTACGCATATTAAACGATCTAAACATATCCGGATTATTTCCAGCACTACACGATCATCAGTTTCATACGAAAATTCACAATAACCATATTTATAAATTAGCTAAAACAGTAATAAAATGTTTCATTAAAATAAAATTTTCTCAAATAGCTAAACAAATCAATGAATCAAATACCACACATATACGGCAGCAGCTAAGCAGGTTAATTATTTTCCGACACGAATGAATTTAATTACATATGTATATTATAAATTATTTTATATCCTATTTGTTTTGTTTATTAAATACGAGTACACTACACAATCGTATTAAAATCATTCTGGAAAAAAAAATCAACTTTGTTTTTTATTTACGTTTGACATTTATCCCGAATTTTCCATTTGTTTTTGCTTTTGTGTGTTGTTTATTACAGAAAATTATTTAAATATTTTTTGAAATTAGGCAGCAATGTATTATTTATATAATTATTATTTACAAAATTACCAATTTTGAATATTTTTCGGTCTATCCTATGTTTATTAGGAAAAAGAAAACGATTTCAAATAATTTTCGGAATTGTCTTGGTTCCAGTGCGGATCTTATTTTATATTTTCGGTAATACAATTTTCGAGTGAGAGGTGTATATAATACAAGCGAGTGGGATATAAAAAAAAAGTTGTACCATATTTTGTTGTTGTTTTCTATAGTAATTTAGTTTTGTGCCATATCCATGTATTCATATATGTTAAAGATATAGATGATTTCGGGGACGTAAACAAGGATTTTTAAAGTTTTTTCATAATAACTATTTTCGTGTGTATGCCGCCAAGTTAATTTCTCAATACTACTCATACAAACACATAATTTTTTTTTGATCATAAAAATCGGCCTGTAATTGTATTGGTATTGCAATCATATATCAAGTGAAAATTAATAGGTCTAAAAAAATATTGCACGCCTTTTGGAAACAATGACAACATTTAATTTTGGTACGAACTAGGGAAAATAAATATCCAAATGTTATTCGTATCGCACAAAACCACAACAACATAGAAAAGCAAATTCAGTTTTCAATTTAATGGAATTTTGAATTAATTCTTAACTTATCGAATTAAATATCATTTTAATTTATAAAATCTAAACTTTGTGTTTTAATTTTATCCTAAAATTCCTATTCAATTTAAATACAAATAAATGTAAAAATGTAAGCAAAATCCATTTATCATTTATGTTATTGTGTAAAACATTTTCGATGTGCATATCCATATTGCGGTTGCTTGAGTCCGGTAGCTTCTTCGTTGCTTTGTACTTTACCTATACAATTATAAGTTTTATGGGTGGGGTGATCGGGGAGACGGACAGGGGTTGCCGCGGTGTGGACGTACACGATGTTATATTGGGTGAACCATGCGAAGACATTTTAAAATGATTTTTTCCTACAATTTTTTACACATACATAGAAATTTATCGATGAGCTGGGACTCATGTGACGTGTGTGCGCGTGAATGGTTTTTTTTTTGAGGTTAGAAACCGGTCTCAACTCAAATGAGTCATCGTGTGATTTCCCCAATGTAATTTAAATTCATGTATGTATTGTAATAATAATATGTACATACATTGATAGGTGTTATTATTATTTTTTTTTTTTTTTTTTTTTTTTTACAGTCTATTTAAATGGTTTATAATTTATTTAATTAAATTATTTTTAATAATAATGCGCGGTAAAAATTTGTATTTTGAAAAGTTTTAAAGATTTGTATCGCCGTGGTATGGACGGGTGACACAACTGAAAACAAATGAACTTTTTCCGTTAATTCACTAGAAAGATGTGCAATATTAGTATCCATATCCCTCAATAAAAACAGTTTTATTTTTCCTTCATCGAAAATGATAGAGCACAAAGTGCCATTCTTCGTTTTAGGATTTTGGAATCTAATAACGTAATTAGCATTTTTTGTTTTTGCTCTCCTGCAAAATTTTAATTTTTGAGTTGTGTCTCTTTTTCATGTCATGAGCGATATGTGTTACGGCATGGCAAAGGGAAAATGGTTTTTAATTTTTATATTCGTTGTAACGACAAGTAAATCTTTGATGTGCCTCGGTCTATTAATGTTGGTTATTCATTTAGATTGCTTACTGCTGGCACTGTTTCCTATGAAAGAATTTATCCGACTCGACAATATTTCTCGAAACAGGTTCGCAATTGCATGGGAACGTCAGACACAAGTATTGATGAGTTCTAAATCGTATTCAATGAATTGCTCATGCACCAATTATGTAAGAAGCATTCTGCGTGGTTTTATTTTCCGTTCGTGCCACCACCTTACGTAAACCTTGATCTTTTTTGAATGACTGAGATGTGCGAAATTGTCTCAGTAATCTGTTTCTAGACAGTATACTGCAGAAGATACATAAATTAATTTTTGGGTATGAATTGGGCTGGATTGGAATTCTAGCAAACTTCAGTTTTGGGAAGCTGGATTTGACTGGTTCATCTCTTAGCGGGTTAAGCGAAGTTTGTTTCAGCTATGGTGAATAAACGAACTGGATAGTTAGTTGGCCGATTGCTTTCGGATTTGTTTTGTGGAAAGATCCAGAACTTCATCCGGGATTTATGTTGGAGTCGCAATTTAGCTCAACATACAAGATTCGAACATGATTGATTAATAAATTGCTTAGGACGGTCGAATTCCAAAACTTCGCTAAATACCATTTTTAAATCCCCACCCAATTCTGAATACCTGATTTGACAATATATATTTATTAATATGATCCCCAAGTTCCATTTAGAATGGTCGAATTGTAGAACTTCATCAAAGATACACGTTAAAATCCCAATTTAAGCTGACCTTTCTTATTAGAATCCTAGCCCAGCACTGCAAAATGAATTTTAAAGTTGTAGGTTAGGAGGCGGCCTGGTTTAATTCGTTATATCCGAAACCCAAAATTTCGTCAAATTCAGCTTTGCACACTGAATTTGACCATCATTTGTTGAGAAATGGCCTAGTTCCATTGAGCATAATGTTATAGTGCCAATCCAATTCTGCACACCATATTTGACAGAAATTGGTTGAGGAACGATAAAGCTCCATTGCCATGCTCGGCATAATATGTCCTGTGCAGTATAAATTACTTGGTAATTAATCGAATATGTACCATTGCCTTTGGGATGCCTTACATATTTTTTATTAAATACTTATGGATTTTAGAGTAATTTTTAATATAATTTAAACAATTATGGTTTCAGGAAATTCTACTTTAAGTTGTGGAATTGCATTAGGATTAATTAATAAATGTTTATATTATTTAGGAAGCCGGAAAATATTAATTTAGAATTAAATTTCAGGAAATCTACCGATGTAGGTGAAATAATATTCCTTTGAAATATTAATGGATGGTTCACAAGCCAAACCGATTAACTCCATTTTTAGAATATTTGTAAATTTTAATATCAACCTACTTGATTGGCTCCTAACGGTATATATTCAAAACAAATTTTTGGAATAAGAAGTGTTAACACCACTAAATGACAAAATTAAAAGTAACTAAAGTTGCAATTTATGAGGAATTTAAAAAAACCATTTTCGTATTTTCTCAGTTTTTATCAACTTTTTGTTTTACGGAGTTAATCGTTTTGGCAAATGAAGCATCCAATTGCAGATTGTGTAGATTAGAATTGCCTTGTTAATGTGTTACTAACTATCGACTTTATCTAGGTGTTTGTAACCGGGCTGATTCAATCAATCAACTTGTTTAGGAAGCCGAAAAGCATTAATTTAGAATTCAATTTCAGGATGTACGTGAAATAATAAAATTTTTCCCTCAGGTTGCTGATTTAAAGAAGCAATTGTTGAAGACCAATACCATCGTTATCCATTAAACCTATTAAGCCTTTATCCTCCCTCCAGTAGTTAGAAGTAGATTAGAATTGTGTTGTGCCGTACGATCGCTAGGTGTCTGAAACCGGGTCGTTCCGTCCCAAAAAAAAAAAAAAAAAAAAAAAATACCTTTCCTATCCCTCCTATTGTTATGTGTAAACAGGCTGTAGGAATAGGCCCGGCGTTATCCGGGACCACCTGTCAAGTACTTGGTTCTACAGTCCAATCAATCAATCAATCAATCATATCCATGTATTCATATATGTGGTTTCAAGTTTCAATTTTCGGAGTGAAGAATTTTGTTAATCGACTAATGTCAAACGACTGGTTGATAATCATATTGGGACGGGATGGAGAGAGAAAGTTAAAAGTGATTCATTCAACAAGCGACTGGCTGATAATCATGTCGGAAGGGAAAGAGAACGTGATTATTTCGAACTGTTACAATTAATTTTACTATACGATACCCTGAATTCTTTATTTGATCTACTATATATAAATATTTAACCTTAGACCGAAATCAATCAAATTTACAGCAGAATTAAAGCTTATAAAACTACTCCGACCCAATTACAATTATCCTGCATGTTGCATCATTTGAGTATCGCTAGTGAGTGTCCAAAACCATATACCACAATTAATTTGGAAATGGAATGTCTTGATATTTTGAATCGTGATGAATATTGCTTACGTAAATTGTATGAAAAATGGTGTTCTCGAGTTAAAT
The DNA here is from genome assembly GCA_932526605.1 of Nephrotoma flavescens. Taxonomy (NCBI): domain Eukaryota; kingdom Metazoa; phylum Arthropoda; class Insecta; order Diptera; family Tipulidae; genus Nephrotoma; species Nephrotoma flavescens. The sequence continues at coordinate 60,752,159 of OW052222.1, read as the reverse complement.
TAAAAAAACAAATGGTTGATGATTGGGATCATTTAGTGATCAAAAACCAAACGTATTCACCAGTTTAGAATTAAGGCGTGATTACATACTGACTGTCTAGCAACTCAACATGAAATGAGCTCACCAATTAATGGCGTACTGAGGTACAGCAAAGACAAATTGACATCTATCGAGTGATTGTTGAAAAAATTATCCATTGTGTTACCCATATCACCGGTTAGTAATTTAAAAAATGTTATTCAGAAGGGACATTTGGAATTGCTGTTTTTTACAGATAGTTAAGGATGATGGTTTCCTTCGAAATATTTGCCAAAATATCATGGAATACCGGGTCATGCTGAGTACAATGTATAAGTAGCTAAAAAACAAAATTAAATAAAAAATATCCATTTTAACGAAAATTTTATTTAAAATTATTAATTATAACAAATTATTCTCAAAGTTGGCTATATCCTTCTCCAGTATTTGAACTTGAACGATATTTTGCTTGGCCCATTTTATACCAGTCCGCAACTTTTTCTGTTACCATATCGATAGCTGGTTTTACATCTTCGACCAATAATGATTTCAAACGTTTTCCAGTTTCAGCAATTTTTATTTTTTCCAAACCAAGGAATTGCTCATCGTTATAAGTTATTGAACGAGTAGCCCGATCGCCCGATGTTGCCAGGAATCACGCAATCGCTCAATTGCGGTTTTCGATTTTTCCTTTGCTCGGGTTCGGCACATCGAATATTTCTTGTAGCATTTTGCCATTCTCGCGTTAGCCTCTCACCAGTTACTGACTTTTCGAAAAGTTGTCGCACAGAACAACCTTATCTAAACCCATTTAATCCACCTCTTTTAAAAATAATCTATATTGTATTACTCATCATGTTTTACACATAAACATAATACTAATAAAAGTATTAACAAATAACGTATTTTCCAGGACCATCATATTAATGTTAATCTCAATAAACCGTTTGTGGATATTACAAAATACTCGTAGAACTATATTTAAAATCGTTGTAGGGAGCATTTGGAGTCCATCAATAACCATCGCAGAAATTATCTTAGAGATTACTGACATATTTTTGAGTAAGCCGCCAACTCTTTGTGCTTTTATTAGGAACATTTTAGTAATCATAATTTTAATGTCCATCAAATCCTGATTATCGAGTAATCCTCGTCTGGGTAGTAACTCCTTGTAATTTTTTTCAGTTGGGCTAGTTTATGTTGTATCATATACTTTTTATACGTTAACAGTGCCTCAAATTCATTTTCACTCAGAGAAACATTAACTAGGTGGTTTAGTTGGACTAATTCCTAAATGAATCTCACCTTTTATTATTGTTCTGGTCGTTTCTCTAAATATAGTCCTGGGAAAATTAGTCTTAAATCTCGGTCTCATTTAGCTTAAAAGAAATTTCGAAATATAATGGCAGGTTTAATTTGTATCGCTAACTAAAATTTTTTAAGGTTTTAAGGGACTCCACAAAAGGACCTCCTGGCGGAACAAATTTTCCCAAAATCAAGACTCATTCATCAGGATCACCCCTAAATAAATTATAAATAAATCACCCCCCAAATCAGGACTCAGCACAATCAGTTGTTAGTTCTTGAAAACACGCTCCAGCAATTTTTATATCAATCATGCGAGTCGAAAAAATATAAACCTCGAGGCGCACTGAAAGACCAAATCTGAACAATTTTTTTTTCAAAATCTTGGAGGTTATCCATAGGGGCCTGTGTCTTCTTTTTTTATTTTTCTTTGATTCGAACGATATTGATAAACGTTTGTGAAGAGTGGTTTCCAATTGCCAAGAAAAGATTGCGGTTGGTTCAGTTTTCGGGAAAATTTGTTCAGAGGGTCGAACTGTTTGCTGCAGTTGGTCGTTTCTTTAAGTTTTTTGTTCGGCAGGCACGATTTTTTATAAAAATTTGTGGAGGTGCGGGTTTTGATTACCAAAAACCTATAGTGACTCATCACCCGATTTCGGGAAAAATAATTTCATTCAGGGGATCCGGTGAGGCCCGGATCCTGCTCCTTATTTTTTTTAACTCATACGATTTTAATAAAAATTGGTGAAGAGGGTTTTCAGTTACCGGGAATTGATTGCGATTGGTTCAGTTTTCGGTAAAACTCATTCAGAGGGTCGAACGGTGACTCCGGGTATCTTTCTTTAATTTTTCTTTGGCTCCCTCAAATTTTATAAAAATTTCTGATGAGGGGTTTTCGAGTGCCAGGAGGCGATTGCTAAAAACCGTTTCTATTCTTATTTCGGGAAAATTCATTTGAGGGGTCATCCAGTGGGAATGGGTACAAAGGGCCGAATGTCGAAGGACCGAATGTCGAAGGGCCGAGTGTCGAAGGGCCGAATGTGTCGAAGGGCCGAATGGGTCGAAGGGCCGAATGTCGAAGGGCCGAATGTCGAAGGGCCGAATGTCGAAGGCCCGAATGTGTCGATGGGCCGAATGTGTCGAAGGGCCGAATGTCAAAGTGCAGAATGGGTCGAAGAGCCGATTTTTTTTTGGTTTAGAAATATAATTTTTTAAATTTGTTGTTTTATTGAATATTTTATAATTTTTTTTTATTAAACAGAAATTAATTTTTTATGAATTTATGTATTTTACTATTTTTCATCACGTATCCAGTCAGCGATACATTTTGGTGAAGGAAAATATTGTCATGCGCCACCAATAGGTATATCCCTTTGCCTGCCCGTTAACACAATTGTGTGGGTACTCTAAAAGTACCATGTCAAAAATTTATTTTTGTATGTGTTTTGACCCAACTTACGAATTTGTGCATTCCTTTTAAAACAATTTTCGTCCGATAAAAAACATTATAACTATATACACATTTGTGTTGGTTGTTCTTGATCACAAGCGAAATTTTTGGTGTAATTTTTTAAAAAAATTTCGTCTTACCCAAATTTTTTATTAAAAACGCCATTACATACTATGATTTTTTACCCGCACATTTGTGTGGTTTGGACTTAAATAGTACCATTTTTGTTTCTTTGAGGGATATTTAAAAAAAAATAATAAATAAATAAATTAAATAAAAAAATATATTTCTACAAACAAAAAAAAAAAAAATTCGGCCCTTCGACCCATTCGGCCCTTCGACATTCGGCCCTTCGACATATTTGGCCCTTCGGCCTTTCGACATTCAGCCCTTCGATATTCGGCCCTTCGAAATATTCGGCCCTTTGAAATTCGGCCCTTCGACATTCGGCCCTTCGATATTCGTCCCTTTGATATCATACCATCCAGTGAGGGTGGGATACCTTGGAGCCGTTTTTTAAGAGTTATGATTTCTGGATAAAATATTTAGGATTCCCCATGAGCTATATTGCACGATATTGCATGATATTGCACCATGTTGCCCCGCATGTTTCCTAATATTGCGTTATGTTGCACGATGTTGATCATGATTAGTCATATTGCACCATGTTGCGTGATGTTGAACCACGTTGCTTGATGTTGCATATGATGTGTGACATTTCACTATGTTGCGCCAGATTGACTTCGGACCTTATTTCAACATTTTAATTAGCTTGAACAATTTTGATAAAGATTAACGGGACAGGACTTTCGAATGCAAGGAAATGATTACAAATTTTGCTTTCTTGATAATAGATAATCCAAGTTGGCGTAATGTTTCGCCATGTTGCATTATGTCGCGTGCTGTTGCACAATGCTGCGTTATTTTGCACCATGTTGTGGGATGTTGCACCATATTTTTAATGTTGCATCATATTGCCTCATGGTACGTGATGTTGCTTAATGTTGCATCATATGTTGAGATGTTGCTAGGTATTGCACCATGTTGCGTCATATGTAGTATGTACCATGAAGCTTGATGTGGCTTGATGTTGCACCATGCTAAGCGATTTTGTACTATGTTGCGTCTTTCGTTAAACGGTTGCACTAATCGCGTCTTTTTGAAAATGTTGATTGTTATGTAAAACAATAATGATTTGAATCATTCACTATCTAATTAATGTTTTGGTCTTGGTTCATCTTTCACATTTTATTCCGCCTCAAACGATTGACGTCGTCTGCTGCGGCCCGGGTTTTTTTATTTAATTTTTTTTCGGATATAAATGATTTCGATGAGTGCTAATTCTAGCAAAATCCTTTTAGGAGGTCATTCATTTAGGCCTTTTTAAAGTGTTGCAGCCCGAGCGATTTAGATAAAAATTGCGATGAGTCCTAATTTTGGGAAAATTCATTTATGGGTTTTCGGGTCGAATGCCGTTTAATAAAAATGTGAGAGATGGGCTTTCGCGTGCTAAGAATTGTGTTAAGAATTGTGATGAGTGACCAAGATGTTCGTATTTAAAAAAATCAGCTTGCACCATTTTGATAAAAAAATTAGATATGTAGAGGATATTTTCGAATGTCATCAAATAATTGCAATGAATCATGATTTTGGAAAATTTGTATAGAGGTGCTTCAGTTTAGCTGATAACTCAGATAATGATTATTAGCCCATAGTTCATTTTCGGAACAATTTACTTCTTCTTTTTTATACATTTCAAAACCATGTAGTCAATAACTTTAATTTTATCGAGCTGGACGAAAATTTAAATAAATTCGATAAAATTTTCATTATGCAGTCTTGATCTGAAAGATTTTTAGTTTTAACCAAATAATTTTAGATTTATCGAGCGGGACGAATATTTAAATAAAAAAATGAAATTCCTAGCCCAGAGTTCATTTTCGGGAACTTACAACAAAAAGATTCTTCTAATTTGGCTTAAAATTAACTACTTGTGTGTTCCAGAGTATCGTTATTTTCGAGAATCTGCCGCACGGAACGAATTTTTTTACCATGTGCTACATATAATTTTCCATTACTAGTATCTCAGAATCTTACAGTTTTTTGATCCTTTAATTATTATTTGATCAGTTTTATTCTGATTGCCATCAGATGGTTTAGATTTTAATTTTTTTAATTATTTAATTGAAAATAAAACAAAACTAGTTTTGATAAAATATCTGGGCTGGGCTCAATTCATACAAGGGGAAATTGTTTATTGAAATGTTAGTGTTGCCTGATTAAAAAAAATATTTTCTGGGATAGAATGATGGGATAATGTCATATACGTGACATAAGCTGAACTGACCCCTCGCTCCTCGAAAAAATAAGAGTGTAATAAATTATGGAATAGGTTTCATTGAGGAGGGCTAATTTATTCAGTGGCAGCTTTAACACAACAATGGTTCAAGAAACAGGATAATTTAATTTAAATTGTTCAAATTGCATATTACCAATTTTCAACACGCAATCTGTGTTCCACATACATTTATAGGTTGATATGGTATATGGCTTAGTTACATTCAAACAGGCAATTGGAACACATAATGGAATCCGATTTTCATTATACGAAATGAGTTGAAGTGAATTGCAATCCTGATTTTCTCTAATTACCAGGATTTTAATTTTAATAATCCAGAATTTCAAGCCGCTTTCATCAGAATTAGCTGATAAACCTTCTGGTACCGAATAGATGGAAACTATTAGGGATTGTTTAGTGATTCGTTTTTATTCAGGCTCACCATGGCATTCCACATTTCGTTGTATTCAGACGTTCTTGTATCTGATTAAGATAATTACATATTTTGTAAAATTATTAGCTCAATAATCAAAATTTAATTAATTTCAGAAGATTCCACTTCCTCTCTGCTACTTAATTTTGTGTATATTCAAATCACATAATATATTATTTATGTTCTACATAAATTATTTTCGTATCGTATGGATGTTTACATTTCAAAATTAACGCAACGGCGTATAATTAAAAAAAAAATCTCAAAAATTTGTGTTCTGAATGCTTTCGAAAAATTATTTTTATTGATTTTTTAAAATTTAATTCCGGATTTAAATTTATTATGTTTGTTTTTATAGAATATATGTATACATGGTAATAATTTTTACAAAAATAATTTCGCGACACCCACCTCATTCCATATATCCAATGTTTCACTTAGTATTTCGTATTTAATAATATTTTGAAGTCAATTTATCGTAAAACACGCTTAATTAATGCTTCTTCATGATTTATTCTACCGTAAAAATATAACTCCACCAAAAGCCACTTACTCTTCTTAAATAAAATATAACAACAATAATCTGCCTCCCACAACAGCGTAAAAGTAGAAAGAGAAGCAGAAAATAAATAAATGCAATATTAGAATTCTTCAAGATTTCAAAGAAACTGAAAGCTGTGTTAAGTATTTTTATAAAATGCTGAATCTTCAAGCCCCTGAATCAAATTTTGAGGAAAGTTGCTATTTTGAGTAATAGCAAACACGCGTTGCTTTCTTTGGAATGAGAAAGCTATAGACAGCCACTAAATTCAAAATTTGCCCTTTTCAAATTTAATTCAATAATTTCACATAAAATTACATAACACCAATTTCGATATTAGAGGGTATCAAATTTCATCAAATAACAATAAAGAACTTAATAATGCGGTCACTTCTCAGGATTTTAACAAAAAATTATTTTTTATATATATTCAACACACACACACACACACTTCCATAATCATTTTTCCCATTACGATAAGGACCAACCTCTATATTTTCTGAAATTCTATTCAAACCAACTTGAGAACAACAGAGCACAGACCAAAATCTGAAAACAAATAGGTCCATTTGCCCTATAGAAGTAGGTATAGTATACATACACACATATACAGACACAGGAAAGACAAATGGGAAATTTAATTCGACATGGAAAACTAAAACAAAAAATAATAATAAATTTTTCTCGAAAACATAACAAAAGGAAACACAAGAAAAGGATTACCTCATTAAAAAACAAAAGAATTTCTGTTATATAGTTTTGCCATTTTTCGACAGAGAACGAGCATTTTTTTGTTTTATTATTCAAAGCAAATAAAAGACTTGACTGTTATTTTTATGTTTGTTGGGACGGGGCCGATTGGAGACACAAGGCAATATCATCCCCAATATGCATATATCCTAGCATAATATAAAAACAATAAAAAGGGATGAAAGTTTTCTTTTTCGTATTTTATTTCATTTTTCCTTTTGTTGTTGTTCTTGAAAGTTTTCCACTTTTCTTTTATTTTAAACTTTGGAAAAAGTTTCTTTTTGTTTTGATTTTCTTATTTTCTTTTCAGTTTTCGTTTACTCAACCTATATATATATATACAGCTACATGTATTTTTCATGAGTACACAGTAGAAAAGTTGGATTTTTTTTTGTCAAAACAATAAATGTGAAACTTGGAGCAGGAAAATGAGGAAAAATTTTCATTTTCCATTCGAAATTTTATTTTTTTTTTATCTTGAATTTACATTGAGAAGTGATTGAGCTTAAAAGCTTTGCTTTTTCAGTATTTTTGTGTTTCGTTGTCTTTTTGTTGTTTTAATCTTAGAGTTTAAATTTTATTTTTCCGGTTACATTATGTTTATAGCCCATGCTGACTGAAAACTTAAAGGGAAAATTAAATAACTTCCTGTAATGTAGGTCAATTGCCGCTAGGTGTTATTATTGTGGTCGAGCTGTTTATAACACGTTTGTTGTCTAGTCTATAGACCGAGTTGGAAAACTAGGACGACAAACTGATTTTTGACTCTTCCGGACTGTTATTGGAATAATTAAAATGGTTTCTCAAAAATAATAACACAATGGATGCCAACAAAGTTTACATTGGCACATAAAAATAAATGAATTTCAAGAGTTTATGATGCAGTATTATTTCAATATTGACGCCGTAGGTGAAAATTGGGTACATCATTAAGAACCAAAACCGAAACAGAAGTTAATAAAGCCAGTGACTTACAAAGAGAAACCTAGCCCAGTTTTAACGTCACTTTATTCAAAATTAAGTAAACTTACGCGACTGAACAAATATGCCAAGAATTATGCGACTCAAATTTCTAAAGGTAGTGAAGTTTCTAACAAGAAATTAACAAGTATACGTACTGACCAAATGGCACAGGATTAAAGCTTTGGCGTTTGGATCGGAACGTACCGGGTTCGAATCCTGATAGGGGCAGGATGCAAAGGGAATTTTCACAAAGGGATTATGATCTGTGATGAAAGGGAACACATCTATAAAATCGGAACGGCTAGCAACGGAGTAAAAGTAAGGACGGAACGTGCAAACCGAGAGAGAATTGTGAGAGCCTTAGCCCCAGAACAGATTGCAATTATAATAAAAAAAAACTAAACTTCTTTTATTGATTTGTGTTGGACTGTAAAAAATGTTTTTGGGTGAAACAAATATACACAATTAAAAAGGGTTAAAAAGTGCTATCTCTTTCTAAACTTATATCCGTTTCTGATTGCTCTTTTTCAAATTGGAATTTTATATTAAAATGTTTTTTTGAGTTAAATTTCTTTCTTCAAAAATTTCTTGAAAAAGTGGTTTCAAAAAAATATCTGTAACCTCTCTACAGCCCTGACAGATTGAGTGATCGGGATGAAACTTCATAATTAATCTGTTTTTCTAAATTAACAGGTCCCAGTGATGTTTAGTCGAAATCGCTTTACCAGACGTGGTTGCTTCCAGAGGAACTTCTTCACATTTCTGCAAATATTTAAAGTATGTAGCATTTTCGAAAAACGATAAAACAAAAACATTGTAACAATTGAATTTGAAACAAAATTTGTTCAGACAATTTATTTATGTTTTACCGGAAATGACGAGTGTTGTTAAAAGAAAATTTTATCTTACCAAAATTCGGCATTTCTGTAGTCCAGACGGATTGTCTATCAGATTGAAGTTTCATTTCTTTCATAAATTAGGTGATTTTTACGAAATTTGGAGGTATTTTGTGTACAGCAGCCTCCATGTAAGGTTTTTCAGTTTTTGCAATGATGTTGAAAAGTATAGCAATTACCATAAACCACCAAGAACTAAAACATTCGGTATATCAGATTTAGTTTATTTGATGAGATCTGTGTATACATTCGTTGTATTTATGTAAAAGCTGGCTGTTGTATGACACGCCGAATTAACCGATATCAATGATTGTGAAATACAGGGTGGCGCACGAATCGTGCTACAAAAACAAAACGTAATAACTATTTTTCTGTGTGACTAATCTGTTTTTTATTTTTTTTATTTTGCAGATTATTATTTAAATTTACTAAAATGGATGCTTGGAATACCGAAACGAGGATTTGGATAGTGCAGCGCTACCATGCTTTGCAGTCCATCATTTCCGTCCAGAGGGAATTTAGGCGGGAGTTTGGCGGCACTCCCCCGAGTAGATGGACCATTATGAGGTTGGTACGCATGTTTGCTGAATCTGGAAGCATCGCACGTAGACCGTAAAATCGAGATCCCTATGTTCGGGTCGAAGCCACAATCGCAGCTGTAGCATCATCAATTCAGGCAAATCCAAGTGTTTCGACTCGAGAGTTATCGGCGCAAATTGGAGTTAGCAGACGGTCATTACAACGGATAATTCATGATGACTTAAACTTGTTTCCGTACAAAATCCAAATTACAAGCAAATTAAAACCTCTGGATTTGCCTATTCGCCTGGAATTTTGCCGGAAAATTATTGAAATGGCCGAAGAAGACAACAACTTCATAAATTGCTTGTTTATGTCTGATGAGGCCCATTTTGCTCTAAACGGCAATGTAAACAAGCAAAATTGCCGTATATGGAGTGAAACTAATCCAGAAATACTCCATGAGACGGAACTGCACCCAGAACGAGTGACAGTGTGGTGCGCAGTTTCATCAAGATGCATTGTCGGGCCATACTTCTTTGAAGTAAACGGTGAAACAGTAACTGTAAATGGGGACCGTTATTTAAACATGTTGAAAGATTTTTTTTACCCAGAACTGCGGCGAAGACGTATCCCTTTTAACAGCATTTGGTTCCAGCAAGATGGAGCAACTGCACATATAGCCAGACCGGTTATGGAGGAGCTCCAACGAAAATTTCCAAATAAATTAATATCCAGAAACTCCACTTTCCGCTGGCCCCCAAGGTCACCTGACCTCACTGCACCAGATTTTTTTTTATGGGGTTATGTCAAACAAGAGGTGTTTAAAACGAAACCAAGGAATTTGACTGAATTGAAGCAGTCCATTACAACAATAATTGAGGCGATCCCGACTTCAACCCTTCAGTGCGCAATGAATAATTTTCTGATCAGGTGTCGCACATGCGTGAATGAGCATGGAGGTCATTTACGGTCTATCATTTTCAAAACTAATTAGTTAAATAAAAATAAAATTGAATTATCTATACAATAAAAAAAATAAAGCCGATTAGTCACACAGAAAAAAAGTTATTACGTTTTGTTTTTGTAGAACGATTCGTGCGCCACCCTGTACATACCAAAAGTAATACCACAAATTTACACTGTTAAATTTAAAAATATTCCAATTGAATTTGTTTTGTAGTGAAATTGAAACACTTTTAGAGAAGTCCCTAATAGTGTCGCTGGGAATAACAAACAAGTTTCTAACAATTTGAGACATACGCGAAAAAATTGAGATACAATTTACTGAAGTTCTTTCTAATTCTATTGAAGACTATTTTAGACAATGTTTCTACTTGTATATCTCCTATCTTAGAGATGTTCACGAGGTCTCTGATGATTTGAATGATTGATTTTTATGAAATGTAGTTTAGGATAGCGTAATGTTATAACATTGAAATAAACATGGGTAATTTATGGTGATATTTACTGCGCCATAGAGGTTAATTAGGAGTTCCATGAATTTGAATAAATTTCAAACTTTATTTCAGCGATCCTAAAGATGTTTTGGGGTTCTTATCTACATGGTATAGCCCCTATTCCAGAAATGTTCACGGGATCTCTTTCATATACTCGAATAGATCGTGAAAACCAAAATTTAAAACTTCTTCATTTTCGATTTTTTTACCTTTGTGAAGATAGCCCAAATTTCTATCCCCGAAAACTTCGATAGTGGCATAAAGTAATATTATACAACTTTAGATATACTGTCAAGAAAACATTTGGTTTAAATCTCACTGTATCTATTTTATATCACGATATACTATTTAATATTTTGCTACCAAACGGATAATATCATTTTTCATGATTTTGTTTAATCTCAGCCCAAAAAATAGTCACATTTTTACTCTCAGCACCGAAAATACCTGCTATATCACAATAGTTTGAAAGTGCCATGACAGTCGAATTAAAAGCATCATAACCAAAATCATTCATCACCATCATTCATCGAAAGACTGCTGATCTGTACGGTTGTGTTTTAATTAATTTGTTTTAATTTGTTAATTTATATAAATTGTTAAGCTCAATATATATATTTTGAGACATTCTTGTGTTTTAATTTGTTAATTTTATATTAATTATTTTGAACATTCTTGTGGTGATAAACTGTTAAGTCAATCTATATTTATTTTGAGTGTATCTGTCATTGGACTATTTATTGTGATAAACTGTGTATTCTAAAATAACTGTGTGGTGTTAAACGTTTTTTGTGATTACAAATGGAAAAACGATGCCATGATTGCGGTTCTACTGCTAAAGATTATTATTTTTGTTGTGTTGCGTGTGATAAATCAATCGATTTTAAATGTCTTGGCATTAAAAGCAGGACAACATTTGAGTTGATTGCCCAACTAAAAAGTCTGCGCTACATTTGTGATGATTGTGATGACCTATTGAAGTCTCAAATTGGACTATTGTCAAATGTATCTAAGTCTGTCGATCTGATTAAAAACACCATGATTAATCTACAGGAAGATTTCAAGGTTATATCTTCGAATTTGCATAAAATTAATAATCGTCATTTTATTGATCAATCAGTGGTACCGGTAACAAATACAATAACTCCGGTGATGACGAATGACGATCGAAGTTATAACTTAATCGATAACAGTACCAATAAAACTCATATAACTCATCATAATATTAGTAAATTTTCAAATACAAACAATAATAACATTTATTGTGAAGATAATTATGATAATAATAAGAATAAAATTAATGACAACGTTAATGCCGTTATTTCTGATCAAAACGAACAAGTACCTACACACAAAAATAAACATAAACGTAAATGCAACAAAAAGAATGCTGATAATACTCGTACACACCAAAGCAATAATGACGAAGGCGCTACTTTGCAAAACAAACCCATAACGTTTACAAATAAGGCTTTCCAAAATAATGGAAAGATGCAAGTTGGGAAAGATGTTATAATTGGTACAGCTACAGAGGGCATTGGTTCTGTTGGAGCCATTACACCGCGAAAATGGATCTTCGTGTCCCGTTTACAGCCAACCGTTACTGACATTGAATTTAAAAATTTCGTAAAAAATAATCTTCGTATTGTGGATGCAAATTGCACACGTTTTGAAAAGAACGCTGGATATGTTTCATATAAGGTTGGTGTTCCTGTTGAGTGCTTTGAAGCTATAATGAAGGCCGAGGCATGGCCCGAACATCTCCTCATTAAGGAATATAACTTCAATCAGAAGACAAATTTTCGCGGAGTTCGCCAGCAGCCTCGAATGCGTATATAACCTTATCTGATAGTAATGTCGGTGCTGATATTAACTCAAATTTCATCTATTTCCAAAACGTTCGTGGCATTGCTTCAAAATCTTCTGAGGTTTATCGTTTTGTTTGTGCATCTAGGTATCCGGTATATGTACTGGTCGAAACTAATTTGAATGCTGATATTTACAATGCGGAGTACTTTCCTGCGGAATACATTGTCTATAGACGGGATCGATCTGAATTAAATAGTTCTAAATCAAAAGGTGGTGGGATACTCATAGCTGTCCACTCTACTATCGTAAGTGATACAGTTGATTGCGACCCAACTATAGAACTATTATGTATAAAGCTGAACATCTGTAAGAAATCAATAAATGTCATTGGTTTATATATTCCACCGAATTCGGAAACTGAGGTGTATACTAAATATACACAGTGTTTGTTTAAAATTTCATCTTCAACCAACATAGACGACAACGTGCTAATTCTGGGAGACTTTAATTTACCTAATGTCAAATGGGTATATGATGTGGATGTAAATTATATCATACCTTGTAACGTGACATCGACTGTTGAAACTTCATGTATTGACTCCATCTTATCTTATGGTTATATCCAGATTAATGATGTTCCTAACTACATTGGTAGGTTTTTGGATTTATTCTTTACAAATTCGATTAATTTATATACGGTAATCGAAGCACCCGTTCCATATATTGTTAATGATATTAACCATAAGTCGATGGAGGTCAATCTGAACCAATCAGAACTTTTATTGTCTAACTCAATTAAGAATAATTTTATATCTAAATTTTAAGATTTTAAACGTGTAGATTTTGATAGCCTGATTTAATTTTTCTCATCAATTGACTGGAATGCGCGCTTCTCATTTAATGACTTAGATCATGATGTGCAACTATTTTATAATATTTTGTTTAGTGGTATCGACAGATTCGTTCCAATTTCTGTTTTTAAGAATAATCGAAATAATCCTCCGTGGTTTAATAAATGCTTGATTAATTTAGGTAATCGCAAGAAGAAATTATATCGGAAATGGAAAAGATCCAACAATGCTTCTGTTAAATTGGCCCATTCTTCTGTATCTAATGAATTTGATTCCATGCATAAAATAGCTTATAGAAACTATATCAACAAGGTTCAAAATGATTTGATATTAAATCCGAAATCGTTTTGGAATTTCGTTCAGTCTAGAAGGAAAACATGCGGTTTTCCGTCGACAATGTCTTACAATAATGTTTCGGGCAATAACTCTATAGACGTAGCCAACTTATTTGGTTCTTTCTTCCAAAATACTTATAGACTAGATAATGTTAATAAGGGAACACTTGCGGATACAACATATAATAGTACAAACACCACCTTGCATATACCTCGTATCACCCCGGAGGATATTATCAAATCACTCACTCAGTTTAAAGATGGCTGTGGCCCAGATGGTGTTCCTTCAAGTTTCCTAAAAAATATTCAATGGATCACTTTCGTCGGGAATTTTTCCAGTTGTTTGGAAATCCTCACATATTGTTCCAATCTTCAAATCCGGTAATAGGAATGATGTCTCTAATTATAGGGGCGTTTCTATACTATCAGCGATCCCTAAATTATTCGAATCAATTGTTTGTGACCACATGTATTTCTGTCTGAAGTCATTTATAGTTGACGAACAACATGGGTTTTTTCGTGGAAGATCTACCGTGTCGAATTTAATGGAATTTTCAAAACGTGCCTTGGAGGTGATTGAGGCTAAGGCGCAACTTGACGTCATTTATACTGACTTTAGTAAGGCGTTTGACTCAATCAACCATGTTATTGTATTGGAAAAATTAAAATCTTTTGGCATTTCTAATAATTTGTTAAAGTGGATTGAATCATACCTTACTGAACGCATACAGTTTGTAAAAATAAATGACAGATTTTCTAATCCGATAAAAGTGCATTCGGGAGTTCCACAGGGTTCCCATCTTGGACCCCTTATCTTCATTTTATTCTTGAACGATATCACCAAATGTGTCAAATTCGCTCGTTGTCTATTTATGCTGATGATCTAAAAATATTTTCCCCTATAAATAATACGCAAGACTCATTTAATCTGAATTATGAAAGAGTTTAATAACCCGAAAACTTTGATCTCGCTATATCAATCTCTTGTCCGTTCACAACTTGAATATGCGTCATGCGTTTGGTGTCCAAGTTACAGTAATCATGTCAAGAGAATTGAGGCGGTTCAGAAATCATTCTTAATTTTCTATGCAGGGAAAACTATTGGTTTTGATAATCGTAGAATGTGGTGGGAGAATGTTTTAGGCCTCCCTCCATATACCGAGCGATGTAAATCTCTAAAACTCGAGCCACTTGATATTCGTCGGCAGCATGCTGGGGCTATTTTCATTTCCAATTTACTAAATGGCGAAATAGTCAGCCCGTATTTATTATTTAACCTTAACTTGTATGCCCCTGTGAGGAATCTACGTACTCGAACCCTTCTGAAATTAGAATTTCATAAAACTAATTATGAATGTGACGAACCTTTGAATTTAATGTCGAAGTTTTATAATCAATTAAGTATGTTTTGTGATTTTAATATGACGAAATCTGGAATCAGACTATCTTTAAAGGAAAACTATTTTAAATAATTTATTATAATAACCAGAATTATGTATTTCATTTGATATATTTTTTATTGCTAAAATTGTACTGTAATTTATATTACGAATTAATTCTCTAAATAAAAATAAAAATAAAATAAAATAAGATTAAAATATTAGATATTTGAAAGTTTATTTATAAAAATTCGAGATATAGTCCGTTGAACTCAGAAACTATTCGTTGGTCGGACTAGTGGGTTACATCGGGTGAAAGAGGAACATTTAACGTATTTAAAATAATTTCTCAATAATTTTACTAAATTACAACTTTCATCTAGCAGAACATTTCATCAAAACGCGAAGGCACGCGCCACAAATGGCTTCTTAAGAAAACAAATGAAAGAGTCTCTTGTGAAAACCTCAGTAGAACGTTTTTCGGAACATTTTTTTTTTGGATGAGGACAAAGATTTTGTTAACAAAACAAAATCAATTGTAAAATGCACTACTGTACATTTTTTAAGAAAAATGAAATCGGTAGCAATTATGGAACAAGACAGAGATATTGAGGAATATATATATATGGCGAATATTACATCAAACCACAAATTTGGTATATGGAACCGGAAGTCGTGTTTAAATTTTTTACTTTTTATGTTTTGAATGTGTATAGTAATTGTTAAAAAAATAACTAGAACAAAAAAAATTTGTGTAGTTGTTGTTGTTAAAGATACAGGGTGCCAAATTTTCATAAAAATGATGAACATGATGTTGTATATATGGCTATAAAAAGAAAACTAACTATCCGATACTTATAAACGAAGGCTCATTTTAAAGATAAATGAATAGAGATTCTAAAAAAATTATAAAATTGGTACCATGTTTCAACCCTTCCTATTCAAAATGGCCGCCAAAATATTGTACTTGTGTTTTTTTTTGTTTTCTTGCCAAAGACGTTTGAGTATGAAGATCTACCCATTTTTTGCATATAAAATCAAAGTCAATGTAGTATTTTTTATTTTCAACTATTTTTACGATCAACTTGATAAAGTAACTGTTTAGAATTATTCAGTTCACAATTTGATTAAAATTTTTTGCGTTTTTCAACGCTATCTTGTCCAAAAAATGGAACAATAACTTCTGATTGCAAATTGTTATATTGAATGTTTATCCTATCAAAGTGACTGCTGTAATTATAATTAGACACGTTGTCACGTGACGTCACGTCACAATCTGTCATTTTATAAAACTCTTCCTCCTCCAGCGACACACGTCACAACAATCGATACTCCTTCCCCCATAAAATGTAAGATAGTTTATGGATAGCCCCTAAAGCAATTAGTACAACAATAAAATTTTGCCATGAGTCATTTATTTTGTTAGGATTAAGCGATTAAATATACATATGTATATATATTTAGCGATCCATTATTCCAATTATTAACTTTAGTTCATTATCTAAGAATTTGCCATCAACATCGTTGCAATGACCATGAAATAGTATTGAATAAACTATTGAAAATACGTCTTTGTTGTTCACATTTAGCCAAAAACATCATGAGCGATGTTAATGCACATTTTAGAAAATCCTCTAAAGTATCAAACTACGTTAAGGAAATAGTAGCATCATTCATTGTGTGTATAAGGATTATAGAAACATGCAATCAATTTTCAAAAAATTTGTAATTTTGTTAAAATCAAAATACACAACTCGCGATACTGTATCTGCCCTCAGTCAAATATTAAAAACGGCTTATAATACACATTTCATGAAGATCGAAGAATTTAATGAGACAATTTTACACGAAGAAAATGATTTATTTGCAAAAACTATTTACGAGCCAAGCCCATTTTATCAAGTTTTTCTACGAATATACAACGACTGTATTATTAATGATAATAATATGTTTCAGGTTGTCAATAATTTTTATAATCCTTTGTTCGCTGAAAAATTTATAAAAAAAAATATTTAACTTATGCCCCATTATGGTCTCAACTTATATTTATAGAAAGAAGGTTAAGCAATAGTCATATCGAAAACTATTTTTCAATAATTAAAAGACGTTGTCTTGAAGCACCACAAATTTAGCACTAAAATGTCATAGAGAAAAAGGAAAGTATGATTGAGTATTTAAATTTGACAGAAACTTGGAAAAAAAAAATAGTGGGATTGAAAAAGAAGCGACCATAATTATTTTAATTTTAAAACATTAAAAAAGTTTAATGAAAAATCGGACAAGGAACAAATTGGCATCGCCACTAAAATTTAGGTTAAATGAAATTTAGACAACATATTACCAGAGGCAAAACGACCGATGCCAACTAAAACCACATTCGACTAGATTACTGCGAAACGGCAATAATATAAAAACAGAGGTTTTCAAAAACACTTGTGCTTTTGATGCAACCTTACAATGCATTGCTAACATAAAATTTTCTTTTAACAATTTATTTAATGAAAGTGATTACTCTCTCGTCAAAGTTGCGGATGCATTATATGAAGAAAATGCAACCCTTGCGGAAAAATTACGCATCAATCAATTATTATGATGTTTTATACGCTATGAAAAACACATTAAATATGATTTTAGGCATCTGAAAAATTGCGAGTGTAATGTCACGCAGATATCAGATCATTTTTATAAAAAAATCCAAGCTGCATCGCAAAATTCGTATGTCAAATTTGCCAGAAAACCACGGTTGAAAATAAACCATATATTGCATTAGATACTGTTTTGATAGAGGAGCACGGAATGGAGAAAATTGAAAAAAAACTTTAATTTTTTGCCCCGAAAATTTTTCTGTTTTGCATATTATCCTGAAAATGCAATATTTTTACTCTCAGGCTGAGACAGTTAAAACTATCACGACACAAACATTTTTCGGGGCTGAAAGTCAAAAATGTCATGATATATGGAGATTTTATGTGCTGAGAATAGAAAATGTCATGATAGCAATAATTAGTGTTGCCATCACATTTTTCGGGGATTGTTCCGCTGTTGCCTGTACATGTCTAAATGTTGTGCTATAGTAACAAGTTGAGTAACGTGTGGTGTATGATGCAAACAGAATGACCAAAACAACGAAACAGATTAATGTAGAAAGGTCGCTTTCGGATATCCGTTTTTTTTATTGGTAGTGATCGCATCCGATTTGAAATAGTTGTGTTTTAGTACGAAAAATTATACGACAAATAGTAAAAAAATTGGCAAGCAATCGCATACGTTTGGTTTAGGCAGTAGTGTACCATATCAAGGTACTAGACCGTTTTCGTTTCTTTTGGGACATTTAAATTTGGAATAATATTTTCATTTTATTTGAGAGGTTGAAGTGATAACAAGCTACTAAACACGTATTAATCTTAAATATCGCCTCATATTAAAAGTGTCTAAGTATAAGTTGGGGTTTATATACCCATTGCAAAAAGACGTATACCGGAGGTGAAGCGGAGCTATTTAGAGGGTCAACCTATAGATATTGCGTTTATTTTTTAACCTTGACCATACAAAACTTGTGAATCGGTAAAAAAAAATTTTATGGAGGAGTTTAGTAAGTAATACCTAAAAAAATTAATTATTTACTATGTAATTGGTGTCATTGATAGGATACGCGAGGGTATTGCTTTGTTTATTGCTGCCCGCGATTATTCTGGATAGGGCGTACCCAAACTCGCGAAATACGACTGGTTACCCATCTCTCTCGATATTTCTGGTACCTACAGTTAGTTTTGAAGTTGCTACACGCGGGAGGATAAGTTTCTCTAACGGACTCCTAACTAACGGATTACTAGTATTAGTGATTTAACTACCCAATACCTAACATGGAAATATATAAAAAAAAAAAAAAAAATAATTATATGTGGTGTTTAAGTGAAGTTGCATGTCATCAGTTTAACTTTAATATAAACAAAAACAAAAAACAAAAAAAAAAAAATTTTAATCAAAAAAATAAAAAAAGAGAAAATTTGTTAGTGTTAATTCATATAATAATATTAAGTAGTGGTATAGTTCAATCAGAGTGAGATATTGCAAAAAGTGAAGTTCAAATAATAATATTTTATTAATACTCGTATATAGATATTATGTATTTATTTATTTATTTATTTATTTATTTATTTAATATAAATGTTTGAAGTTCTTATGAACTTATTACATTAGTGGCAACTACTTATTTTAATTTATTTCTAATTTATTAATTGAACTAACCTATAGGTGTGCAGCAATATTTTAGCGATTCATCAACTTGAAATTGGCAAAAAAAATAGAATTATGATTTTATTAAGGTGAAGAAAAGTATTTTTTGCGAAACACGGCAGGGGATTTAGATTTCTTAACGTTATTACTTAACGAATTCCACATGCTAACTCCCCTCACAAAAAATGATGAATTCATCAGATTACATTTATTAATAGCCGGAGTCAAAAGATGAATGCGACGATTGGAAGACGAAACCAATTTCCCTACAATATAGGTGGGTTGTTTGTACTTTAAGAACTTGAAAATGTATAAACAAACTCGAAACTCATAGAATTCAGCAAGAGAACAACCAAGTAATGAATTACTAAAATTCGAGATGTGGTCGTACTTTCTTAGCCCGTATACATATCTCACACAAGAATTAAATATCAATCGAAGTTCATTAAAGTACTTCTTCTTTAATTCAAAGAAGACAATATCGCCGTACAAAAAATGTGGAAGGATGTAAGATTTCACCAATTGGAGTCTAAGATTGGTATTAAAACACTTCGTGGTAGCCCATAACATTCTTAATAAAAAAATTACTCGATTACAAACTGTTTCGATGTGGTAACTCCAGCATAAGCACTTGTCAAAAGTTAAGCCTAAATTATTCACAGAATCAGAAAAATCAATCTCTTCTCCTAGTACGCTGATTTTAGGTAGGTTGTGCGTATCACGAATTGTAGAAGATATAATAATAGATTTGGTTTTTCCAGCATTAAGTTCCAGATTATTTTCTATAGACCATTTTGTAATCAATTGAATTTCGAAACTAACAGTTCCGATAGAATTTGTTATCTCGTTGGGCCTACAAAATCTATAAATGTGCAGGTCGTCCGCAAAAAGGTGATATTTGCATTGAGTGATAACTGCAGGTAGGTCGTTTATATACATCATGAACAGAAAAGGACCTAATACGGAACCCTGGGGAACACCGCAATTAGTATAACAAGAGCTTGAGATTCCTGAATTAGTTCTAACCAATTGTGATCGATTTGATAGATATGACAAAACCAAACGACAAGCCGACATTGAAAATTTAAAACTGTTACGAAGCTTGCTAACCAAAATTGAATGATCAATTTTATCGAAAGCTTTACTGAAGTCTAGAAGAACCAGCGTACTTATCTATGGCCCTGCGGATGTCGTCATTGATATGTAGTAAAGCACTATTAGTGCTGAAATGACGTCTGTAAGCAGACTGGTACATTGATAGTAAATTTTCCGATTCAACGTAAGTTAATATTTGTGACTGTAGTATTTTTTCAAAAACTTTAGACAAAGCAGGAAGCAGACTAATAGGGCGAAAATCAGATAAGCGTTTGGAATTTTTATTCTTGGGAATGGGAATAATAATTGATTGCTTCCAACTCTCTGGGAAAATAGAAAACGTTATTAAGCTATTGAAAATATGTAGTAAGTAGCAATCAACCTTTGGTAAAATAAGTTTAACAAACTTAATTGGTATTTCGTCAACTCCAACAGCGTTTGATTTAACGGAATCTAAAGCATCCATAAGGTCAGTGATATCGATGTTTTTAAAACTAAAGTTACCTTCCATTGCACGAGAGTTCATTAATACATCAAAAGTTGGTAACCCCGCTGAACCTGCACTGTTAAGAGAAAAATAATTATTGAACTCATTTGGTGAAAATTGTGGTGATGGTTTTTCGTTGAATGATAGAAAGGGACCAACAGATTTTAAATTTTTCCAAAAAACTTTTGAAGGAAGGGATGGGTGCAATATAGATGAAAAATATTTGGCTTTTGCGCGTTTAATAATATTATTACCCCTATTTCGTAAAGCTTTATATTCTTGGTACAGTTCCGCTCTTCTTGTACGCTTCCACCGACGTAAAATAAAATCCCTGAAATTTATGGTATCCCTGATCTCATCATTGAACCAAGGCGGCTGTTTAGGTTTGGGTGATATAGTCCTTAGTGGTACAAATTCTTCGAACAAGTCTACAACTAGTTCTGTAAAGTATACTACTTTATCAACATGTATGTATACAGAGCGTTACAGCGCGGCATCCGTCAACCCTACGAAGAGTACTCTTTGGAGCAAATTGACTGGTAAGTGACCAAGAATTTTAGCAAACGACTTTTTTTGGGAATTCCCATTGTTATTATTATTATTCAAACGGCATTTTTTTTGTGGTTAAGGACATAAAAAAAGAATTACCATTTTACAAATATATTTTGATCTTATTTTTTTAAGATGAATTAATCGGTTTTTTTTTGTTGGTGAAAAATGGGGTAGAAAGAGGCATGTGAATAGTCAGTAAGCTTCAAATTTGTTTTAGTTCTTTTTTTTCACACATACGGTTTGTTGAGTCTTTATTAAAACCTAGTGACTAAGCCCTCCCGAGCCGATGAGTCTATACCCGAATAGTAAAACGTGTGAATCACTAGGTAAGGCAGTAACAGGATGGAATTTGGGCTATCTTCACATACATGATTTTATTCTCAATTGGAAATTTTGGTAGAATCCCAAATAAGATACGAACCCGATTTACTTTAAAATCAGTGGGGCACCAAAATCCTAACGATGTTCACAGGCTTGATTATATAATTTGGAAATTTTCAAGATTCTTCTGTTGTTGATTTTATTTTTTGTTAATGAGTTGCACAATAAGTGAACTAGCTTCATCCTTCTATCAATAAAATCATAAAATCATTATCAGAAGAGGGATCACAGGCTAGATTTTTCATAGTAAATTTCTGAGTTTTCAAATAGTACCATTTGAATGTTTCCTTAAAGAAATTTGTTTTTAATACATTTGCAATACAAAAAATATAGTACAAAGCAGGACAAACTAACTAATTGAGCCGAAATCGTTGGCCTTTGGCGCTCGCTAAAGGCAGCCTTTAGAATCCGAGTCAGGTTTAGTGTTAGAATGGTGCGGGACAGCTAACCCATAAGCACAATTTGTTCATGAACTGATTTAGGAAAGTGCGACAGCAGAAAGAACCCAAATATTGCAATCGCACCGAAAATACAGAGATTGCTGAAATTGGAAACCAACCAAATTCAGAGAAGGAGGTGCCCGTAGCTGGTACTGCGGTTAATTAGCCTATGGTAGCGGGTAGTATGCAGAATTAGGAATGAAAGGCTGAACTATGCTAAAACTATGCTACTATGAGGCATTCTATCGATTCGAACGTTTGTTTCGTTTAAATTGTGAGTGTCTTGGCTTATTGACTTGTTAACTAAATCTAATGTGGGAGCGTCTTGGGCTCGAAAGAATGTTTGTTTGATTTGATAAACGGATTTTGGGTTATTCATTTGGTTGAGCGTCTGGACTCGTTTGTTTCTTAATAATCCGGTGGCAAATTTCAGCCTTCCTCCGATGTGATGACTTCGAATTATATAAATGTTAAAGAATTCAGTGAGCATCAGGGCCAATAGGGCGCTAAATTCAGGTGATTTAGACCGAACAAACGAACGATGCTCTTACAGCCATCGAAGATGTTTGACCCTTCTGGTTGGATACTTCAGACACAATCATCGCTAAAATGATATTCTGTAGGAGTTATAAGTACTTGGCAAATCTATCGTAACGAATTGCGATCGACAAAGCAATCAGAATCAGTCGAAAAATCACGAAAAATTAGTAACACTGAAGACTATTACCTTGACACGTTTAAAGCTTTTTGTCAGCGTACCCCCGCCAAACTTTTGCACATGATCATAAAACTTTCAAAGCATAGATCAATTTATAAGTGATTCTTAGTTGAGTATGCAGCTCTCCTAATCGGTAGCAGACGTTTATGGCTTATGTATAGGATTTCACTAATGATGAGTTTCCTTCAATCTACTAATTGGAGCTGCTTTACAATCCCAACCTCGGTATCGAAATATCACTAATACACAACCATCCAGTGGGATGCGCAGGTTTGTTTGATTGTGAGAGTATTCTACCCGATGCATGCAGAAGTCATAGTATGTCAAAACTCAATTTATCCCTTTCTCGCTCGATGTTGACCACACGATAAACAACTTCGAATTACGATTTGATGAGGTATCTCGACAACAATCCAGAGAACTATTACAAGACAAAAGGACAATTGGTCGCTGAACCAACAAAAATGTTATACTACGTGTCGAAGGGCTGCTGAACAATTTAAATTTTCCATACACAGGAAAGCACTCGATCGTCCACAGTTGATGTAAGCCCATCAATGCAAGTACTGTTAAATCCAAATCATCAAACTTTTAGTGCCATTGCATATTGTCATCGTGCAACTACATGTCAAAGAATTTCTTCACAGAAGCGTGGATTATACCGACCCAATCTCAGTTAAACTATAAGAGCCGCAGCGCGTATGCCAGCTAGATGTATTTGGAGCTGATGTCCAATATCCTCTCCCAAGCCTTCATTTGTTGGCATTCATACGTTTCCACAGCAAAGCACGAGATATACAAACCCCGAGTTCATAAATGAAGTTCATTCCTTTTGTTTATGAGCTCTGTATCAAATCAAATACTGTCTCTCATATCGAACGATCCAAAAGATTTGACAATCATCACTCCATGTCATTTCCTGATCGGTAAGCCGCCAATCACGTTCTTTTGCCTCCAAGCTGAGCGTATAGCCAATTTCAGACAACTACTTCGTTAACTAAACGATTTAAATCATTTTGGGAACCCTGTAATACTGAAACAATGCCAAAGTGATACATCAATCAGAGATGATACCAAAATGATACAACACCGAGGCTAACTTGGCAGTTGGCCATATTCTACAACTTCCTCCACAAAAAAATTAGGAAATTTATTTGCTCTTCTAAATACACTCGTAGTTTTGATGTTCTAAATCTGATCTGCAAACGAGTATCGTGATGAGAGACACGTAACGACAAGTTTATTCTATAAAACCGCGACAGGTTAAAATCTAAAACCAAATTATCTACAATTAATTTAACAAATTTATTAAATGTAAACTGATTTACAATTTCCTTGCTTAAACATCATTTCCACCATGTTTTCAGCCGCCTTTACGATTTGAATAGAATTATAAACGAGATTTACATTTGGCTTTCTGCATAAAACTCTTGTAGGATTTCAAAACATGAAAAATAATTAAATTTTATAAATAGAAATATTCAGCTTTTAGCTTTATTCAAATTCCGACTAATTCTATATTTGGGATACTATATTGAAAATATATTCCAGCGATTTTTTTTCTTTTTAAATATTATTAAAAAAATTAATCGGATTGGCCAAGTTTAGGGCTAACCAAGCGGTAAGTGAAGGCTAAATCACAAACGAATTGGTGTTATCGTTGTTCATTTTCCCAGAAGAGATTAATTCATTTTTCTATAAATACACCAAAAATATATCCTAATTGTTTTGGTTTTAAATTAAAATCGAACATTTTCTAAGAATTTTTTCAAATTTTAGCATGCTTTTATTTCTCGTGGATACCAACCCCCACCCCCTCCCTTTGGCGCTACTAATTATTTTTATTTTTCTCGGTTGTAATTTAATTACACAAAAAGCTAAAATATTTTTACCAAAAAAAGTCGGTTTAAACTTCATCTGTACCTTTGACATCGTCTCTATCTCTACCTCTCTAATAAAATAATATTATGACAGCTACACCGTCTCGACGACTTTCGTATTTTGAAAAACTTTTTGATGTGGATGGGTACATAAAAATTTATGGCATGTGATGATTGCTTCTATTCACCTTTTTGATTATGAATTCTTAATCCGAGTGAGAGTCCTTGCGCACAGTGCGACAACAAAATTCCTTCACAAAATGTTAATGAGAATTAAAATATTTTTTTTTATTTACTACTGTGTTACTATACTGATGTTGAGTTTTCCCAATCTCCCAATAAGAAAATATGTGGTGATGGAAAATTTAAGCTTTTTCTCTACACTGTACTCCATAAAATCGTATTCGTATAATGATATGTTGGTAGGTATTGTTGTTGTTGGTTGTATGATTTGAAATTCTACATTCATAGCGGATCGTGTACACCTCTCATATACGACACACAACATAATAACCGAGTTAACAGAAATGAAATAAAAAAAAAATATTTTGAGATTATATATCGTTTGAAAATACAGACGACGACGGATGAATAGTGGAAGTATAGATAAAAGCTTTTTCTAAAAATTAACATTTAATCGAAAGGGACGAACACACGAACAAACAAAAATGAAAATTTATAAAAATGGAAAATAAAAACAGAATCAGTTGGCATAATCGGAAAAACCGTACTTTATCCATAACCAATTTATTTTATTTGTTGTTGCTGCTGTTTCAAAAAGTATAGAAAAAGCTCGTAAAACAAAAAACGGAAAATCGATTGGAAAATATCTGGTTATGTGTTACATATTAATTCAGGGGCATGGGTACTCAAAGCAGATGTTCAGCGAAGTATTGTTGGTGGAACATAATATTTCCAAGAATTGTTATCCCCGAGGTTTTACGATTTAAGATTCCATGTGCAAAATAAATATATTCCGATTTCGTAGAAGCTTTTTTAAGCCCCAAGTTTCAATTACACAAATATTACGTATTCATTACATACTTGAATGAATTAAATCTAATTATTCCATAACTGAATTTTAATTCTTTAAACATTTTGGGGTACGTTTAAAAATTAGCAACAACATTTTAATTTTAAGGTTGAAACAACAATTTAGCTGTGATGAAAGACATAAATGTTTCTGAAACTTATTTTAATGCACTACAATACAGAAAATGCAAGGGGCTGAACATCAGAATTTCGGTACAAAAGTTGACAAACTCGGAAAAATTACGAGAAATTTGGAAACATCGCAAACTTCCAGTAAGAAATTTTATGGTCTGACTACCTTTAGTCGTTTAAACTGAGCATCATTCAACCAAAGTTGGTT
Organism: Nephrotoma flavescens; assembly: GCA_932526605.1. Classification (NCBI taxonomy): domain Eukaryota; kingdom Metazoa; phylum Arthropoda; class Insecta; order Diptera; family Tipulidae; genus Nephrotoma; species Nephrotoma flavescens. Next base: position 60,725,951 of record OW052222.1, on the reverse strand, counting down.
GAATTAGAAGATTTTGTGAATTTAATTAGAAACATTTCAAAATGAGTATTTAATTTTTAATTATAATACCGGAAGTTATGCATATTTTATTTTATTTTCACGGACCTCCTAAACAAATTTTTTAGAATTTTGAACTCACCACCAATTTTCCTAACCCTTACTACTACCCAATAAATGAATTTTCCCTAAATTATAACCCATCCTAATCGATTTCTGTCATTAAGCATCCTTTTATAAATTTGGCCAAAATCGTCTGAGCAGAGAAAAATTTAAAAAAGGGTAACCGACCCCATAGAATCCTACGAAATCGATTTCTGGCATTTGAAATCTCCTCCACCCCACGAATTTTCCCAAAATTAGAACCTATCGCAATCGGTTTCTGGTACCCGAAAAAGATCTTCCAGAATTTTGTATAAAAATTGTGCGGTTCAAAAAATATTTTAGAAAGAGACCTGAGCAACACTGGACGATCCTTTGAATCGGATTTTTAGGTAATTACCACCCATGGCAATCGACTCTTGATACTCGAAAACCCTCCATCACCAATTTTGATAAAAAAATGCGCGAGTCGAAAAAATATTAAAGAAATTGACCTGGGGCTCACCGGACGACTCCTTGAACGAATTTTATCGAAATCGATTTCTGGCAATTGAAACAAAAAACGAAAAAATTTCAAGACACCAATCTTCCTACTATCCTACTATGATTTCACCAAAGCCTCAACCGAAAAGTTCAGCCAGTCCAATTCCAATGAAACAAACAACTTAGGAAAAATTAAGAATTATTCAAATTTGAAAATCCAGAAATATCTTGTACTGATCACAGAGATATTGCCAAGTTCGGTAAATGCATGCAGTTCTCGATGCTGCGTTTCATCAGTTAGAAGTCAATTCCGTATATGCCATTTGGAATCAAAAACGTGACTTCAACTTTCTAAGTAAATACTTTGTATCTGCTACACTAGATGTAAATATAAAATTTAATTCTACTACACGAGGTTATGAAACAGCAGCAAAACGCCCAACTCTCTAGTCTCGGTTTACGAACAGAATCTGTCAGATTCTGTCAGAATCTGTCATCTGTGTATCGAGAGTCTAAATTAGGTTTTCAAGAAATTACGTGTTGCAACTCTGAAAATTCAAAAACAATAAATTGGACAAGTCTAAATTTTTCAAGCGAGAAGTTGCTTTCTTTGGCCATGTTAGTGTTAGAATAGAAAATAACAAAGTATTGGTTACAGTCCTAACCAATATTACTATCCAAATTTCATCGTATTCATTAAGAAATAGAGAGAAAACGGAATATGGTTAAATTTAAAAAATTCGTATACCGAGTTCTTTTACTTCAGAGATCCATCAATTTGTCATTTGTCAAGGATCACTTTTAACCTCACTCTGTGTATGGTACAGTAGAACACTATCCGTGAATAGGGTAAAAAATTACCCCAACATATTTTGTTCAATAATTTGTAGTAATTGTTTACCGCCTTACACAGAGTGAAGGTTACTATTTTATTCGGTTTTATTTTGTGAAAAAAGAGAAACAAAATGAATTAAAAATGTCCGCTGGAAATTTTATAACAAAAGGAATTCTCTTTTGTGATAGTGATGCTACTTGTGGCGAGCAGTGCAATCTATTATTTTCCCTGGCAAATTTCCGGTATCTTATATATGGTACAGCACATTGATCTTGTCCTATTTCTGTTAATATTTATTGTATCGTACTGGGGGTTGTACTGGATTTTTTTTACATGGAATTGGCACAGTTTTACCGGTTCGGCTTAGGCTTGTCCTGAATTTTCGGCATTTTCTCATAAATTTAATCTCTTAGTTGTTTTGGTACGTTATTATACATGGCGCTAGTTACAACATTCATTTACTTTCGATTTCAATCATCTGCACACCATAGCCCAGTTTCTTGGCGTTATAGTTTGCTAACTGCTGTGGTCGTACTTGTTAATAAGTAGATGTTCACTGGAATGCAAATATGTTAGTTAGAAGAAAAATATAAAAATACCCATACACCTGCAAGGATACAAAATATCAACCATGTTTCTATTCAATCATGCGCTTGCGCAATCATGATTGATAGTGTATTATTGCGCTAAAATCGACAAGCGCGATACAGCTGCACTATTTAAATTCATACAATGATAGTAGCCGGCAGTAATAGATAATTGTATTCTAAGTTATTGAAATTAGTTATTGATTATACCAGCATTGTGGTAAGCAAAAAGTGTTTACTACAAGATAAAATATAAAGCGAAAAATTTAAAGCGAGCAAAAAATTAAATCTGGAGGTTATAATGATATAACCCGATCCTATACTCCCGCTCCTATCGATTTTAAAATTCCTATAAACTCAAAAAAAAAAAATTCTAACTAGGGAGCGAAGCGACTCTCGCTCCTGTCGATTTTTAAATTCCTATAAACTGAAATTAAATTTCAGCTTCACCCACCTGATGTAACCCGATCCTAAACTCCCGCTCCTATCGATTTTTAAATTCCTATAAATTGAAATTAAATTTCAACTTTTCCAGAATGTACATTGCGAAGCGACGGGAGCTCAGCAACCCACCTGATATAACCCAATCGTATACTCCCGCTCCTATTTAGGGGTCCCATTTAAAACGAGATATCGCTCATTTGCTGCAACAGTGACACAACTCAAAAATCACTCATTTCTAAGATATTCGAATCAAACGATTCCCAATAAATTGGGTCCCATTTGAAACGCGATATTTTAAAACGAGAATTATCAAAATGGGCGGGTGAAAACAGGCGGGTGAAGGGGAAATTTAATTTCAGTTTATTGGAATTTAAAAATCGATAGGAACGATAGTATATAGGATCGGTATCAGGTGGGTCGCTGAGCTCCCACCGCTTCGCAACGCATATTCTGTATCATATCGCGTTTTGAAATATCGCGTTTTGAAATATCGCGTTTTGTACCATATCGCGTTTTGTACCATATCACATTTTGAAATATCGCATTTTGAAATATCGCGTTTTGTACCATATCGCGTTTTGTACCATATCACATTTTGAAATATCGCATTTTGAAATATCGCGTTTTGTACCGTATCACATTTTGTACCATAATCACATTTTGAAATATTGCATTTTGAAATATCGCGTTTTGTACCATATCTCGTTTTGTCATATCTCGTTTTGTAATATCGCGTTTCGAGCGGATCCGCAATAAATCATATTTTTATTATTTTGTCTCAAAACATACTCTCTTATGTAGTTATTTCAAGCAAATTAGGTAAAATTCCATATCAAAAATCACTCAATTCGCGAATGGAATTAACATTTTAAGATATTGGAAACTATCCTAAGAAAACTTGCAAATTAGAATTATAAAAATTAAGATCCGACTGAGGATGTAGGGATAGAAAAAAATTTGTTTTACTAATCAGAATGAATTTTTATTTTCTTTTGAAAATCGCCGTTGTTACAAATAATTTTGAGTGATATTTTCAAATCGCTCTACTGAAAATTAAAAATTTTGGATTGTGTCAGTCTTGCAGCAAATGAGCTATATTTTAAACGTGAATTATCAAAACGCGGTATTTCAAATATTACAATTATATAGTTTTTTGTTTTTAGCTTAACGTTTTGTATCACATCGCGTTTTGAAATATCCCTTTTCCTGGCTGCCATCACAATTGTGTGGGTGACGCATAAGAATCATGTCAAAACTTTATTTTAGTATGAATTTTGGACCAACGTACACATTTGTGCATTCCACTTAAACCTTTTTCGACCAAAAAATAACACTATAACTACCGACCAACCCACAGTGGTTAATGCTTTGGCATTTGGATCGGGAAGTACCGGGTTCGAATCCTGATAGGGGCAGGACGCAAAGTGAAATTTCATGAACAGATTTCGATCTGTGGTGAAATGTAACACATCTATGACCCTCTGTCGGTGTGCAAAACCCATGGGCCGATCCATCTTCCATGCCAGTATGTGCTGGCATGGAGCTTGCAATGTGCAGATGGTCGTAAATCGGTCCTCGAGTTGGCCGGGAGGCGTAAAGTAAGGACGTAAACAGCATAACCGAGGAAGAGCAGGGTGAGCCTTGAGCCCCAAAAACAGATCGCATAGGTAACAATAAAAAAAACTCTATAACTATAATAATAATAAAATATATAATATGTTATCAAAAACAAATAAGTAATATGTTATATCCATTTACTGCCCACTAATACAATTGTTTGCGTACGGCAAAAGTATCATGTCAAAAATTTATTTGTACATTCCTTTAAAAAAAACTTTTTTTCGTACGAAAAAAAAAATTATAACTATACACACAATGGTGTTGGTTGTACTTCCAAACAATCGAAATTTTTTATCAAAAACGCCATTACATATTATGATTTTTTACTCACACATTTCTGTGGTTTGGACTTTAATTGAGTCATTTTTTTTTTGGTTGAGAAAGGGATATAATTTATATATGTTATCAAATTATAATGCTTTTCAAATATAATTCCGATTTAACTAAGATCCGTTAAAATCCGGAAGACATTAAAACCTGTCATTTTTTACGTGGGGCTCACGGAGGTCGTGGAGGTTTCAAAAAGTATTCACCGATCGTGAATATACCGCGGGAAAAACAACGGATCACTAATTCTACAAGTGACTTACCTTCTACCCAACATCAATAGTATTTTCACACTTTCACTTAATCATTTTTTTTCTTTTGTTATATATAAATAAATTTTATCGACAAATCACTATTTTATTTTCATCTATTTTATTTTATCGATAGAACGCCGCCACCATTTTTTTGTTAAACTTATAGTATTTTCGTTTATTTAACTTTATTATTACTATTTATAGGGAGTGCATTACCGTTTACCGATTTACCGTATAAAATATATTTCCGATTTATCGGTAAATTTTTATAAATTTACCGATTTTTCGGTAAAAATTTATTTTCCCGGGCGATCTCCAGACCTCACTCCGCTGGATTTCTATGTCTGGGGACTTCCTAAAGAATTTGTATACGCAACAGAGGTGCTCACAAGATAAATTTTAGTTGAAAGGATAAGCGCCGCATTTAAAAAAAATTAAAAATTAAATGGAACTTCGCACAGCAACCGTGGAGATTAAAACAAAGATGGCGTGCATGTATACGGAATGGAGGAGGTCATTTTGAATAAAATCTAATAAATGAAGTTGATCACAAATTTATTAATAACTTAAAAGGTATTTTCTTAACCCTGGCAGAAATATCCCTGACAATTAATATCTTTTTTTTTTTACCACGAAATAAGTGATTTCTATCGAAACCCATAAGTCATTTTTTTTAAACCAACATTTAAAGACGAGATTTTGGGTAATTTAAAAAAACTTAAAAATCTCAGTTACCGGGCCACTTAGAAAATCAATTCCATGGGATGAAATCAACCCCACCAATCTTCCAAAAAAAATGTCGGCCCACGCCCCAAACACCTTGATATAAAGAATTATTTTGTGATACGAGTTTCAATTTATGCGATGAATTTATTTATATTTTATTTCTAAAGTACATTAATTTTTTTCAAGCACTGGTTTAAAAAATTTTCACTACTTTAATATCTAAGGCATAGTACTGTTTCAAATTATTATTAAAATTGAATTTACCGGTAAAATTCGGTAAAAAAACCGACCTTTAAAAAAATTTACCGTTTACCGGTAAATTGAAAAATCGGTAAATTTGCACTCCCTAACTATTTATGTAGGTTGATAATTCGACACCTCATGGAATTGGAAATATTTTCACATGTGTTTTTTTTGTAAAACTCATCATAAATCGTGATCGCCATATTTTCGAAATTATAATTATGCCCATAAAACCACAGAGCTTCAACACCGAAAAACGCACAGATTTCCCAAAAATTAGTTTACTCGAGCATCCCCACGCGTTAACGTTTCTTTACAATTATTTTATTTATATTTAGTTATTGTTTTTTTTTATACAGGGATTCTTACTCGCAATAATATAATTATAATATCACTTTAAGCTTCGAGCAGCAAATTAAACCAATCCCAAATTTTTACTGAACTGTTTTTATTGATTACAATTACACTAAAAAAAATCCAAAAAAATACTAATCCCTACTACGTCAAAATTTCGCTATTTATATCTTTTTTTTTATGACACGATCGATAATTAGTATAGCCAGATGCAGACAAAAATATTAAACTAGAAAGTACTAGTCCACAAAATACCAAAACGACGATTGGAAAATTTTCACCGCCCTTAAGGAGGCACTACACAGGTTACGTCGCAAGCCGACGCTGGAGCCGTTACGGCGTTTTGAAATATCGCGTTTTAAAATATCGCGATTTGTACCATATTGCGTTTTGTACCATATCGCGTTTTGAAATATCCCGTTTTATAAAAACTCGTTTTGTACCATATCGCGTTTTGTACCGTATCGCGTTTTGAAATATCGCGTTTTCAAATATCGCGTTTTGATAATTCGCGTTTCAAATGGGACCCATTTTTCGGATGGCAATGAACAAACCTCATAGGAATATACAACCAGAGGTGCCAACTTCATTGGTTTCTGAATGGCTTATTCTTTGATTTTAGAAAATTTTACTTCTTTTGTTTAATTTAAGGTTCAACACAAATATTATTCAACGATATACCTCTGTATTTTGTTTTGAAACTTTATGAAAATTGAATTTATAAAAGCACAAATTTTGTCAGGCCTCCTTTGAGAAGTGATAATTTTAGCTAAACTAGCACTTCCCAATGTCGGCTAAGCTTTAATTATTTCCGTTTTTTTATAGAAATAAGGTTTTATTTGTTCTTTCAGGCGAAATTTAAAATTTTCTTTCTCCGTATTCTCGGCTCCTGAACTAGCACTAAATTTTTCCCGTGAGCACTAATTGGCACAAATTAGGCTTAATCGGTATGCAAAGTTTCATTTTGAAATTCGAAAGTTTCCCTGCTGCAGTTACCCACAATCAAAATTCTAACAGATACATTTTCAAAATAATAAGATATTATGAGAACAACTGAAAATATTGGTTACTAGAGGGGTGTTTGAGATATTGGACAAATACTGAAAGGAACTTGTATGACCGCATTAAATAAAAAAATTTGTACATAGTGGAAATTCTAATCAATAAATTTTGTCCAAATTATCCATGGATGCAATGCAAATTTTGCAATTATTAATTAAGAAATAGCTGAGTTCTCTCCAGCTCAACATTCTTCTTAATCTTTATAATTTAATCAAAAATCAATCTAGAAACCAAATATCATAAGGATTTCAATTTTGTCAAAAAAATAAATCAAACGATTGGAACCGTACCTTTCGTACGTTTTGCATTTAATTAGTGGCAAGTTTTGAGGAACTAGAAATTTTAATTGGCTTTATCTTATGTCTTCCACTTTAGAAACAATTCTTTGAAAAAATATATATTTTATTTGGATTTGTTAGTAATTTTGTAAATTTAAATTCCGCAACAAGCTCTTCTCGAATTATTAATGATTGAATTCGTTTTCTCGCAATAAAAAAAATCCCTTGGTGACTAAACGCCAAAATGATGTTTATTTATTTATCGTTTAATCGAAAGTGACCAAAGGATAAAAACTATAGTGACCCATCCTGACCAAACGATGATCAAACGAATTCAATCATCATTTTTGTGAAAACCTTTAGATGGGCTGCTAAAAAGGCGGGCGCTATTTCATGATCAGGAATAGTTATCATTCCAAAAAGCAACCAGCACTAGGTCAATTCTACCACCCTTGTTTGTATTCAAACAGTTGGCATTAAATCTCATTAAAATCAAATCAGAGTTTTAATTGATATAACCCAAAAAAAAAAAAATTAACAGTACGTTCTCCGATATAATACAAAACCTCATTAAATTGTTATGCCACATTTCCCACTAAAGACCCTTTTGCACCCTTATCCACCCTCCCAAAATCATATGATGTTTATACATTAGAATTAAATTTAAATTAATCGGTTTCTTATGTTCTGGATTTTGAAAACGGAGCGAAAAAACCCGAAACCTCACAAAGAAAATTAAAATCAAACACTTTATCAACGGAATCCTTCAAATATTTCTGTGTATGTGTGTGTGTTGTGTGTGTGTGTAAGATATACGTAAGGCGCATATATAAAACCTCCTTACTCGCGCTTTTCATAATTTCTTGTTTTTAAAAGTTAGAATCAAATCTGTTACAATAACACCAACAACACACTTAACAGGAGAAAAATAGCAAAACAAAAACGAAAAACGATAAAGAAAAACTGGAATCCATTAAATTTTCATTAAAAAGGAAAAACCATTTTTGATGTTGTTGTTGCTGTTGTTGTTATTGTTACTGTTATTTTCCATTTAACTTTATGACATTTTGAGAATGATATTTATGAACGTTTAACCAAATTAAAATACAACAACAAAAATATGTCTGAGATGACTGCGTACGTAAAACACAGAAGAATTATTGCGGTATATGGGGTATACAAATTGTGTATGGTGTGTCGAGTGGGTTTACGGGAGGCGTGTACAGTATTTTTTCTGTCGACACAATTTCTAATTAAATGTCTCCAAGTTTACGTAATTACTTTACTGCTATATGCTTAAATTATTTATTTATGCGATTTGTGTTAACACTTGGTATGTGGTAGGTACGTACGTCTTCATATATGTACGACTCATATCGCGGTTAGCAAAATTTTTTGATGTGACAAACCCCAAAATATACTCATATCAAATGTATGTATGTTCGTAAGTACCGTGTCAGATAGTGTGGTTATCTATATCGTTGTCGTTGGCGGTGTACAGAGTTTACTCACAGACTATAAAGCGTTTACATTTTTATTTAGTTGTTAATTTTTCTGAATATTATGGATTCGTGTTTTTATTTTTTTTTTTGGAAAAAGCGCGGGAGACACGGGGAGGTATCTTCAAATGAAAATTTATCGTGTGAAACGTGCTTTCAAGATTAAAATCGTGTTCAACCATTTATGTCGCCATTTGGCACGTTCCTAATGAATTTCGTGCATTGCATTAACCGTTTAATTTAGATATCTATTAATTTTTAGGGTAAATCGTATTAGGGGTAAAAAAGAAGAGTATATTCAAAATAAAGTTCAGCGATTTATGTTGAGGTTTTACTGAAGTTACCTATAGGATAAATAAAGGTTGCGATGCCGTGAATACTCTGTTCGCTTATTCTATGGCAGAACTATTGAGCAGCAATGAATTTAAGATTTGACCGAAAAGTATCGAACCAAATATTGATAAATCGTTATTTCCGGCCGAATACTGAATATTTTCGTTCGACATTTGAAAGCTTTTTCGAGAAAAATCCCGGAGACTGTTCACCAAATTCAGTTTCTAATCATCTAATTCAGTTTCTAATTGCTCTAATTTGTCTTAATAAATGTTGCCCCTTAAATTTCGGTAAACCGCACCAAGTTTAACCTTTATTCAAAGTTTAATTTTTAAATTTATTAAAATCTAATTCCTGGTCCTTTTGTAAACGCTATTTGTTTCAACATCATTGGAAAAATTTTAAAATTTTCCTACGGTAGCTACCACATACGGCACAGCACTATATTTTGCAAGAGTCTTCAGAAACACTGACCAGTGTTTGATTGGTTGGGGCGAAAACAAGGATGATTCGGATAAGTACAACATAAGCAAGTGAAGCATTAACAGGCGGTGCTTAACAGAGCTAAGCCCCGCCAATTTCCACAATTGAGACGGTCGCCTTTTTGATGCGGTGGGCGAATGAGTGTGGTCTTCTATTCCTCGCGAAGTTCTTTCTGGTATCAGATCACCGATAAGTTCATATAAATAAACTGTAACCGAAGTGACTCGGTTCCGCTATGGTTAGTAGAGTTTGGATGTAAGATTACCATACCAAAACTGTAAAGTGTAAAGTGTAAAGTGTAAATTGTAAAGTGTAAAGTGTAAAGTGTAAAGTGTAAAGTGTAAAGTGTAAAGTGTAAAGTGTAAAGTGTAAAGTGTAAAGTGTAAAGTGTAAAGTGTAAAGTGTAAAGTGTAAAGTGTAAAGTGTAAAGTGTAAAGTGTAAAGTGTAAAGTGTAAAGTGTAAAGTGTAAAGTGTAAAGTGTAAAGTGTAAAGTGTAAAGTGTAAAGTGTAAAGTGTAAAGTGTAAAGTGTAAAGTGTAAAGTGTAAAGTGTAAAGTGTAAAGTGTAAAGTGTAAAGTGTAAAGTGTAAAGTGTAAAGTGTAAAGTGTAAAGTGTAAAGTGTAAAGTGTAAAGTGTAAAGTGTAAAGTGTAAAGTGTAAAGTGTAAAGTGTAAAGTGTAAAGTGTAAAGTGTAAAGTGTAAAGTGTAAAGTGTAAAGTGTAAAGTGTAAAGTGTAAAGTGTAAAGTGTAAAGTGTAAAGTGTAAAGTGTAAAGTGTAAAGTGTAAAGTGTAAAGTGTAAAGTGTAAAGTGTAAAGTGTAAAGTGTAAAGTGTAAAGTGTAAAGTGTAAAGTGTAAAGTGTAAAGTGTAAAGTGTAAAGTGTAAAGTGTAAAGTGTAAAGTGTAAAGTGTAAAGTGTAAAGTGTAAAGTGTAAAGTGTAAAGTGTAAAGTGTAAAGTGTAAAGTGTAAAGTGTAAAGTGTAAAGTGTAAAGTGTAAAGTGTAAAGTGTAAAGTGTAAAGTGTAAAGTGTAAAGTGTAAAGTGTAAAGTGTAAAGTGTAAAGTGTAAAGTGTAAAGTGTAAAGTGTAAAGTGTAAAGTGTAAAGTGTAAAGTGTAAAGTGTAAAGTGTAAAGTGTAAAGTGTAAAGTGTAAAGTGTAAAGTGTAAAGTGTAAAGTGTAAAGTGTAAAGTGTAAAGTGTAAAGTGTAAAGTGTAAAGTGTAAAGTGTAAAGTGTAAAGTGTAAAGTGTAAAGTGTAAAGTGTAAAGTGTAAAGTGTAAAGTGTAAAGTGTAAAGTGTAAAGTGTAAAGTGTAAAGTGTAAAGTGTAAAGTGTAAAGTGTAAAGTGTAAAGTGTAAAGTGTAAAGTGTAAAGTGTAAAGTGTAAAGTGTAAAGTGTAAAGTGTAAAGTGTAAAGTGTAAAGTGTAAAGTGTAAAGTGTAAAGTGTAAAGTGTAAAGTGTAAAGTGTAAAGTGTAAAGTGTAAAGTGTAAAGTGTAAAGTGTAAAGTGTAAAGTGTAAAGTGTAAAGTGTAAAGTGTAAAGTGTAAAGTGTAAAGTGTAAAGTGTAAAGTGTAATGTTAAATGTTAAATGTTAAATGTTAAATGTTAAATGTTAAATGTTAAATGTTAAATGTTAAATGTTAAATGTTAAATGTTAAATGTTAAATGTTAAATGTTAAATGTTAAATGTTAAATGTTAAATGTTAAATGTTAAATGTTAAATGTTAAATGTTAAATGTTAAATGTTAAATGTTAAATGTTAAATGTTAAATGTTAAATGTTAAATGTTAAATGTTAAATGTTAAATGTTAAATGTTAAATGTTAAATGTTAAATGTTAAATGTTAAATGTTAAATGTTAAATGTTAAATGTTAAATGTTAAATGTTAAATGTTAAATGTTAAATGTTAAATGTTAAATGTTAAATGTTAAATGTTAAATGTTAAATGTTAAATGTTAAATGTTAAATGTTAAATGTTAAATGTTAAATGTTAAATGTTAAATGTTAAATGTTAAATGTTAAATGTTAAATGTTAAATGTTAAATGTTAAATGTTAAATGTTAAATGTTAAATGTTAAATGTTAAATGTTAAATGTTAAATGTTAAATGTTAAATGTTAAATGTTAAATGTTAAATGTTAAATGTTAAATGTTAAATGTTAAATTATTTGATAAATGTTAAATAATCAGCAATACATGGAAGCTGAATTTGACTAAAAGATATTGTCTTTTTTTTAATTTTTAAATGTTCATGAATCGAAACTGTATTCAGATTTGTTTATAATTGCGACATACAGCGATATATAAACATGTGCAAATTGTTCAACGCCACGCAGCTTACGTGTTTAGTGTACATAATGATACAGTGAGCAGTTTGTACAGATAGTGAAATTGTATTATAAATAAGTTCTTCCTTTGATCAACAAATATTCTGATCATATATTATCGGTATAACTAATGCATTGAAAGAAACCCTTAAGTTTTTCGAAAAGTTTGTCTGTTAGTTAAATGCCACGGTAATTGATAACAAAAAAAGAATTAAAGTCATTGCCATCAAATTCAACTAGCAACAATAAATACTCTTAACATCAAAAGCAACAACATGTAATAGGGGAAGGGGGAGGGGAAGTTTTGGAGCGAGAAAAGACACAAACAGCTGATACAAGGGTAGCAAATTTTATAAGCAGCGTCGAGAACGAAAAAAAAATTTGACAGTTTTTGTGTCTTTGTCTCAAATAACAATAACTCAAGACACAAACATAACCCACACCGAGTACAAAAAATATGTACGCGCTTATCTCTTGGTGACATTTTTGTGTTTTATTGCAAATTTTTTTTTGCCCCCTTATACTTGATATGATATGGTGATAATATTTTATGATGTTATATTTTTTCGGAGTGGGTTCCAAAGTACATCATGCTCTTAGCGTTACATCTTCTAATTTAGTAGTGATGATCATAATATATAAGAAATAATAAAGTTAAGATAATTCAGCATTGTGTTGAAAGACGATTTTTTGTGATTTTAAAACACTAACACAACAAAATGGAATGTGAGAAATTTACGGTTATATAAGAGCTTTTTATCGAACAAAATAAAGCTTTTTGTTGTTACACTGGATTTACGAGAATTCTTGGTTGCTGTGTGGAAGATATAGATAGACATGTAAGGATGAATAATTTAAACATTTTTATTCCAGCTAATAAAATTTAATATCTAATTTGATGTGGAAAGCTTTCATTTATGCTTTTTATAAGCTGATGTATCATAATGTCTGTAATCTTTATTATGTAGCTCGTTGTTGTTGTATTGTAACACACAAATATATATGCAATTAAAAATTTTAAGTATTTACCTGCCAGAATGACTGACTTAAGCAAACTAGTTTACAATTGTATCATATTAACCCATAACTTTCGAAGAAATTTTCCCAAAGAAAAATTTCCATTGAAGAATGGGTTTGATAAGAAATATTCAGAATGAGTATGACCATATTTTAAAACTTATGTATGAACTTTAAACCATAATAAAAAAACGCTAGTAGCAAAATTTCATATCAGATATAATAATATCATTTGTTGAACAATCTCATTTCTGCTCTCAGCCAAGTGTAGAAGAATTTCGTTATGATGATCGAGGAATTTTTTGATCTCTTTTGTTATAGCGATAGTTCTTTTATATTCATCATAATTTTCAATAGCCCTGTTTAAAATCTTGTTCTAGTCATATTGTATCCGGTGAACTAGCAATTCACTCCCAAGCAGCACTAATCTAGTAAATCATATAATTCTTAGAGATTGCCATCTAAGTTGTCCCAGAAGCTTTTTATTTCATCAATTTTCCAGTTTAACTGAGATTTAAAGGCGCTTGTTTAGTCGGCCCCCTTTATTTCTGCCTTTGCTACTAAACAATTTTTAAATCAGGAAATGGAGATAATGCACTTGAGAGTGTAAACGCTATCTCTAGTAAACAATTCAAGGCCGATCCACGTAAAAAATTTTGGTCAATCAATGATACCAGCAAAAAGAAAGACATGGTAAGTGGTGAATTCTGTAACTACTGCGAAACTTCATTCGGGGCACATAATTCTAAATTGTATTCAATTTAGACAAATCGCCTCAAGCCGGAAAATACATTTTATCAGAAAAAAAAATGTGTACCAACTGCGCCTACCACACTTAAACAATTGATTACTGAAAATGCAAGTCAAATTAGGATTATATCAGAAAAATATACGTACAAGCTTGGATGAAATTGAAGGCAATACTAAAATACAGCTTTATAGTTCAATTGGAATTTCAACCAAATTTGCATCGGTGTTTAAGCACCGGTGTGAAGTTTTCAACATTTATCAGAAGTGTATACACAATTTAACAAAAAGTGTAGAATTATATAAAAAAAATTATAGCAGGGTTGAATTTGTTATTTATCCCACTACATCGAACCTAATCTAATTCGCAGCATATCACTGCGACCTTCGGGGAAGTTTTTTAGTTTAGTTTAAATCGAAATAATAATGGCCCTTAAACATCCACAAGACAATTTTTTCATTATTATTTCCATTTACACTAAACAAAAAAAATACCTCAAAGGTCGAAGTGATATGCCTCGAATTTGATTAGGTTCGATTTAGTGGGATAAATAACAAATTCAACCCTGCCATAATCTTTTTATGTAATTCAACACTTTTTGTTAAATTGTGCATCTACATTTTAATTTTTGTTTTATTTTTGGTAGCTACACTTTTGATAAATGTTGTAAACTTCACATCGGTTGTTTAAGCCACAGATGTGCCAGATCAGAAAAAGCATAAGGATTACTCCCGCGAAAAAATATAATATGGACCCACAATAATATTGTCATTTTCATCAGATCAATCCACGAAAACTAAATGCATTGAAGACAAGTTTGATTTGGCAACCTAAGACTCTAATGGTTAATAAGAAAGTATAAAGGAAGAATTAGCATAAGCTCAAGAACTTCACAGGCTTTGGGAGTTAGAAGGGGTACCGGTTGAATCTCTACTAACAAAATCTGATGAACAGTGTGAAACAATTTACCGATAAACGATTAAGTGACCATATTGTGGCCAATGTCTGTTTTTCGCTCGTGGTGTTTACGAGGCCTGGAAACACTACACCTAGAACAAAATCTTATGTGTCCATATAGTCGGAATAAATTGTTTTGTAAAGTCGGGGTAAGCTAGGATTTGGTTCTTAGCTAAAACTCTTTCAGAAGCCAAAAATACCTTTATATAGTCATAACTTCAATAATGAGATTTCTATTCCTCTTTAGATAGAGATGGGTTTCGTAATCTGGGAAGTAATCTTTTGTGAACCTTCTATAATAACCCGGAAGTCCAGCGATTTTATTTAATTTCTTTTGGGATTTTCGGCAATATCCCGTGTATTATTTTTTGGATTTTGTTCGTATTAAGTTTATTAACGTCTTACGTTATTATGTGACCAAGGAATACATTGTATGTTTGCAGAAATCCACATTGGATTTCAAGATTAAAATGTGATAGACTTTTGAGTACCATACAAAAATTTTGAATATGGTTTTCTAAATTGTGTCCGACAATAATGATGTCATCCATGTGGGCATGACGTTGATCATTGTGGGGTGGAATATATAATTTTTCAGCCGAAACTTTATAAATGCAGCACAATATACTTTTGTCTGTAGAAACCTTACAATTCCAACCGGAACCTTATAAAGCCAGGCAAAACCATACCATCTACAGGCAAACTAATTACACGTGCCTTGGAGTGGGACAGGGTACAAAACCGTTATCCGCAAGCTAGGGTTCTCCAGACATGTGTAGGCTAATCGATGAAACAACGATGGAGGAACTCATTGACACTCTTTTCCCCACACACGAGATTAGGCAAAGGGAAGATACCGCAATTGATGGTAGAGATATTGCCCCACTCAACGAGGAGGACTTACTAAGTGCAGTGATGTCTATGAAAGCCAAAAAGGCTCCGGGGCCAGATGGAATCCCAGTTGAAATACTGAAGTTTGTGGCCGGCAGTTACCCGGATATACTACTGAGCATATTTAGCAGGCGCCTATTGGCAGGAGTGTTCCCAATGCGATGGATAGTGGCAAAGCTAACGCTAGTCAAAAAGGACGCGAGAGTGGACCCTGATTTGCCGTCAACATATAGACCACTTGGTATGTTGGACACAATGGGAAAGTTACTAGAGAAACTGCTGAAACCCAGGTTAGAAACAGTGATACGCGCCACGGGTGACCTATCCCCAAGATAGCACGGTTTCCGTAAGGGACATTCGACGATTGTCATAATGGAGGTGATCAATGCGGTTCAGAGAACAGAAGCAGCCTGCCACCAAACAAGACCACTCGTTTTTCTTGTTACTCTGGATGTCAAGAACAACTTTATTTAATTCGGCGAGCTGATCGAGGCGTTCGGGTAACCTTTCGGGTAACCCGTGACCTCCGGTCGCTGGAGCAAGCATGCTAACCACTTTGCCACCGGGGCGGCTTATTCAGACTATGCGCAGAATTAATCACTGGATGGAAAATTATAAGCTGCAATTAGCAACTGCAAAGACGGAGATAGTAGTGCTCACAAAACGGAGAATACCAATCGTAACGCCCTTAACGACCAGTAACGAGGAAGTACGAACCAGAAGAGCGGTAAAGCATTTAAGTGTTACTATAGACAGTCGGCTTACCTATTACGAACACATTCGCTAATCGTGTGACAAGGCAGCCAATGTGGCGGCAGCTCTTGGTAGGCTGATGGCAAATGTGGGTGGACCGCGAACTTGTAGGCGGAGACTAATTATGTCAGTACTCCAGTCGATTCTATTGTACGGAGCGGAGATACGGGCTAGTGCCATGACAGTGGCGAGATATCAGAAGAGGATGGCATCAACTCAACGTTGAGCAGCACTACGAGTAGCATGTGCGTATCGTACGGTGTCCCACGCGGCAGCTCTGCTCGTTACTGGGATAATCCCTATAGACTTGTTGGCACTATAGAACGCCAAAAAATCTACATACTTAACGCTGAACATGGAAGAAGGGCTGCAAGTTATATAGCACGTACTCAGACACTGGAGGCATGAAGGAAAACATGAAGGAGATACTGGGCGGTAGACGGCAAGGTTAATAAAGCAACTTGATCCTTGGATCGAGCATGGGCATGGCGATATTTATTTTTTCATGAGCCAATTAATGACGGGGCATGGTTACTTCGGTACCTACCTCCATACAATGGGTAAACTAGCAACACCTCAATGCCGGTATTGTCCAGAGGAGCGGGATGATGTTTGCCACAGTTTGTTTAACTGTGGAGGGTTCGTCGAGAAGAGGAGTCAGCTAACGTTCTCGGTAGGACATGTTACGCCGGGTAACATCATCGAGATTATGCTACAATCGGACGAGATCGGAAAAGATGCCTGATTGACCTATAGACAAACAAGTTGAGGGGCCCCAAAGGGCAAAAACTGCGGCCCAGCCCAAAGTAATCCCGGACTAGTAACTCTGCGGCGAGTAGGTGATTCTTTTTAGTGAGTAAGAATCTCTCACTGTAGGGTGGAGCGCATCACCAACCTGTTGTCTTTCGAATATTTTTTTTTTACCTGAACACAAAAAAGAAATAGGAGTAGTCTTACAGCAACTAAACTATCAGATACCGAAATAAAATATTCGGCATTTGACCGCGAATTGCTTGCAAACTTCCAACTAGTTAAACACTTTCGCTATTTTGTCAAGGGTCGGGAATTCACTATTTTCACTTACCACAAACCGCTTACTGGAGCAATAACCTCTAAAGCGGAGCGAAACCCAAGGCAATCACGCCACTTATATTATGTCTCTCAATTTACGACAGACATACAAGGCAAAGACAATGTGGTTGCCGACACACTTTCTCGGACTTCTGCACATTACAACTGGACAAGCTGGACAAGTCGGCGCAGTTCCAAATGGAAATTAGTTAAATTTCCATTAACCGATTTAACAATTTATTGTGAAATATCTACAAGCAACAATCGCCCGTACATTCCAGAATCATTACGTCGAACTATTTTCGACACTCTGCATAAAATTTCACATCCAAGTGTACGAGCAATTTTCAAACTCGTCACTTCAAGATATTTTTGGCCTAGTATGAATAAAGATTAAACCCTTTGGGCGAAATCTTATTTATCACCAAAAATGTAAAGTGCAACGTCACGCTAAATCACCTCATGGGAATTTAGAAATACCGTCAACTGGAGTTCAGAAATTCCAATCATATTGTTGGGAATCCGAGCAACAGTCAAAGATGACCTAAAATGTACACCAACTGGAGTATGGTTAAACAATCAAATTACCTGGGGAATTCTTTCCGGAACACTTACTTACTTCCCTACTAACCACAGTAATTGATCAATTGCGCTCCATGATGAATAAACTCATTCCAACGGACAAGTGGAAAATCAATCAAAGCGACATATTTGTACCCAAGTAAGTGCAAACTTGTGACTTCGGTTTCGAACGAATAGACAAAGTACGCACAGGCCTCACGCCACCTTATAAAGGCCCACACAAAGTGATACGACGACTTCGTAAGAGTAGGTATACTATGAGAGTTCCAGCCCAAAATCCCATGTATTTTTATATGGAGCTTCAAATTTGCAAATTTTGGCTCACGTAGTATGAAAAGTTTTTTATAGATGGCAGCACTAAAAAACTTTTCCGACAAAGCTCAAAATTTTAAGTTGCAATGATTTTTCGTTAGATGGCAGCACTATTTTATGTAAGTTTCCGTACTTTTCGCTAGATGGCAGCACTTTGAAAAAGATATTTTGGTTGTGTTTTAGGATGATTTTTCTTTTCATAATTAGGTGGCACCACTTTCAAAAGATATTTCGTTTGTGTTTAGGATAAACTTTGGAAAACTTTTGGTTTTAAGTTTCTAATTGATTTATTACTTTTAAAATTATTTCACACAAAAGTGTTCAAAAGCGTCGCGGGGTGCGACGTCCGACGTGCGATTTACAATATTTAATTTAGTAACTGTAACAAATATTAAATTTAAATGATTGTTGTTGTTATTGTGTTCGCAAAATATATAAAGATTAATAAAATTGCATATAAAGATGAAAGTAAACTTGATCTTGAATTCGTACATATAGTAACAACAACTAATCTGTTATGTGAATTGTAAGTTTTATTGTAATAAGAATATGGATGTCGCGGGGTGCGACGTCCGACGTGCGATTTACAATATTTAATTTAGTAACTGTAACAAATATTAAATTTAAATGATAGTAAATGATTGTTGTTGTTATTGTGTTCGCAAAATATATAAAGATTAATAAAATTGCATTTTATTTTTTATGTAGGTTAAAGATAAGAAAAGGTAAGATTTCATTTCTTTCACGAAAAATCATGAGAAGTACAGAATTGTTATTATTATTATATTTTATTTGTATGTACATATCTCGAAATGCATAATATTACTAGATGCGCGCGCACATATAGGAAAATTAAAATTAAACGTAAACACAGTGATATATGTGACGGAATAAAATGTTATCGTTATATTTATTTATTTATTTATAAAATTGTTTACAGTTTATATAATAACTAGACAAATGGAAGAAAATATTCATTAGCCTCTTGGTGTACAATTACTAAGGTTGTGGTATAAGAAAATATTTTAAGGTGACAATTAAAAATTGTATGTGAAGTGAAAAGAATTATTTTGATAAATAAAAAATCAAATCATTCCATCTGTAGTGCTTACAATTAAAAGTGTGTTATAATATTTTATAAAGGTACATCTCATTAAACTTAATAGTGAAATTAAGTGTTAGCAATTAATAATAAATAATTCGGTCAATAAATTTAATAGTGTTAATTAAAAATTGTGTGAAAATGGCAAATATTAAACAAATAGTGTGCAAAACTAAATCGGCTCTCATTAGTGCTACTGACAATCCTGAGGTTTTACAAGATGCTGTTAATCTATGTAATAAAAATTTAAAATATCTTCGAAACAAGCTGCGAAATTGTATCGGTTTAGGAGAAAAAAATAAAACTCAAAATGCTGTTGGTTTATTAACAGGATTTCGAAATCAAATGAAAATGATGCAGAAAATAAAAAATGGTCAAGTTCAAAAATATCCATCGAGGCGAATAAAATGTACTTATATTCAAACTGCTTTTCAAAACCGAATTAAAACTTTAGCCATGATCAACTTAACTCACACTGATTCAATTAATTTCTTAAATGATTGTCAATCAACTTTTAAGCTTCACATCAAAAAGGTTTTAAAGAATGAAACTGCTTTAAAAGTAAATGGAATATTTTGCGGCGAGTTTAAAATTTGTAATGGTGCTGAAGATAATTTTGAGTTTAAATACATGAATACTAAAAATGATGTGCTCTACAGAGATACCAACATTGATGAATGGTTTATAAAAAATATAAAAGAAACTATATTAAAAGATCTCGAGGATTTTCAACATAAGCAAAGCGGTTGGACTATATCAGCAGTCGTGAACTTAATAATGAATATCAACAAATATACAGCACAATTGGGGTCGACATATATTCCACTACCAAAGAAAATTGCAACAAAAGGAGCCTGTATCAACGTTCAAAATGACGACAATGCTTGTTTTGCATGGGCAGTTCTATCAGCGTTATTTCCAGTTAAAAAACATCCACAGCGCACAACAAAATATCCACACTATTCGGAGAAATTCAACTTAACTGGAATTCATTTCCCAATGACAATTAATCAAATCGCACGCTTTGAAAAGCAAAACAATGTTTCAATTAATGTGTATATTTTGAAACTGTTAAAGACATCGGACTATATTACATTACCAACATATTTAACTAAAAATAAGAGAGACGCACATGTGAATTTACTCTTAATTCAAAATATGTATAGCGAAGATGGTCAAGAAGAAAATGACATAGAAGCAGAATTGAGTGAGCATGAGCCGATTAAATATCATTACATATGGATAAAAAGTCTTTCTCGGCTGTTATCAACACAAGTGGGAAACAGGAATGGACAAATAGAATTTTGTGATCGATGTCTACACTATTTTCATTCAAGGGAAATGCTTCTAAAACATAGTGAGAATTGCTTAAAACAAAACAATTGCAAAATTAGGTTGCCTACAAATGAGCAAAAACAGCTTCAGTTTAAAAATTTTAAAAATAAAATAATAGTTCCATTTATTATTTACGCGGATTTAGAATGTATATTAATAAAAGTTGATGTTGGTAATAATTATCAAATGCATGAGCCACATAGCATCGGATATTATGTGAAATGTTCGTATGATGATAATTTATCTATGTACAAATCATATCGCGGGAAAGATTGCGTTTCGTGGTTTAGTAAAGAATTAGCCTGTTTGGCTGAAACTTTAGATAATATTATAACTAATCCTGTAGTTATGAATGATCTAACAACAGAAGAAATTATTTCATTTAAAACAGTCTCAAGATGTCACATATGCGAAAAAACTTTTGGAAGTGAAGAGATTAGAGTACGCGATCACTGTCATTTCACCGGTAAGTTTAGAGGAGCCGCACATAATAAATGTAATATTAATTATAAAAATGAAGGTCACACGGTACCAATTGTTTTTCATAACTTAAGTGGTTATGATTCTCATTTTATTATAGAAAGTATAGCATCCGATATGCCAGGTAGAATAAATTTATTGCCGATTAATAAGGAGAAATACATATCGTTTACAAAACATTTGAATTTCCATTTAACAAAGTTTCGATTTATAGATTCCTTTAGATTTATGGATAAAAGTTTAGATGAACTATCATCATATTTGAGCACTTTCCCCAATTTAAATTCAGAATTTTCAGAAATTTCAGAAGAAAAATTTTCATTATTAACTAAAAAGGGTGTTTACCCATATGACTATTTCGATAGCTCTCAAAAATTTTTAGAAGAAAAACTCCCATCGCTTGAACTTTTCTATAATAAACTTAATGATAGTAATATTAGTGAAAAACAATATATACATGCTCAGAATGTTTACAATAAATTCGACTTATGTAATCTGGGTGAATATTCGGATTTATATCTCAAAACAGATGTATTATTGTTGGTTGATGTTTTCGAACAGTTTCGAGACAGTTCCTATAAAACGTATGGATTAGACCCTGCGCACTATTTTACACTCCCTGGGTATACTTGGGATGCAATGCTAAAGTATACAAATATATCTTTAGAGCTACTTACCGATATAGATATGGTAATGTTTGTAGAGCGCGGAATTAGAGGTGGTTTAAGTCAGTGTACGAAACGTTATGCTAAAGCTAATAATAAATATATCAAACAATATGACTCAACTAAAGAATCCACATATTTAATGTATTATGATATTAATAATCAATATGGTTGGGCAATGTCTCAATATTTACCTTTGGGGGGTTTTAAGTGGTTTGAAAATTTTCAAGATTTTGATGTCAATGAAATTTCTGATGAATCTAACAAGGGGTATATATTAGAAGTAGATATAGAGTATCCTAACAAATTACATGATATTCACAATGACTTACCATTTTGTCCAGAACACAGATGTGATCCAGGTTCGAAAGAAGAAAAATTAATGGCTACGCTACATAATAAGACGAAATATGTCATATACTATAGAAAATTAAAGCAAGCTATCCGTTATGGTTTAAAAATAACAAAAATTCATAAGATTCTTGAGTTTGATCAATCAGCATGGTTAAAGTCATATATAGATTTAAATTCATCATTACGAGCACTTGCAAAAAATAACTTTGAAAAAAACCTTTTCAAACTAATGAACAACGCTGTATTTGGGAAAACTATGGAAAATGTTCGAAAACATAGCATTGTAAAGTTAGTGACTAAGTGGTTTGGAAGGTATGGTGCGGAAGCTTTAATTTCGAAGCCAGAATTCAAATCTTCAACAATTTTTAGCGAAAATCTAGTTGCTATTGAATTAAACAAATCAGAAATATTTTTTAATAAACCAATATATGTTGGAATGTGTGTTTTAGACATAGCTAAAACCTCACTTTATGACTTTCATTATGACTACATGATCCCACAATTTGGTAAAAATGGTAAAATTTGCTATACTGATACAGATAGTCTCATTTATGAGGTAGCCTGTCCGGATATTTATGAAGTAATTAAGAGAGATTGTCATAAACGTTTTGATACAAGTGACTACTCAGACAATAATATCTGGGGGATACCTTCAATAAATAAAAAAGTGCCTGGTATTATGAAAGATGAAAATAATGGTACAATCATGACTGAGTTTGTAGGATTGAGAGCAAAAATGTATGCGTACAGGGTTCAGGGGGGAGAAAATCATCAAAGTATAGAAAATAAGAAACTTAAAGGCATAAAGAATCAAGTTGTGAAATGTAGAATTACCTTTGATGATTATGTAGACTGTTTAAATAATGAAAAAATTAAAGTAATTTCGCAAAATTTAATTCAATCTAAAAAGCATAATGTAAGTTCTATTACTCAAACCAAAACCGCAATTAATCCCAACGATGATAAGCGATTTCTAATTAAAGGGGATTATGAAACCTTAGCTTGGGGCCATTATAAAATAATGGAAATTGATTGAACTGGAAACAATAATGTTCTTTATTGTATCAATGTATTATATATTTTATTTTTAAATAAATGTAAAAACAAATTATTTTAAACAATATCTGTTTTATTTATTCAAGAGTTGTGAGATGAATTAAATCCAAGCCATTTGACGTAAACCTTACTTACATTTTTCCTCAAGATTTTTTCTACAAGGTAATGTATTAGGATTTTTAGGTTTTTGTAGCTCTTTCTCAAAAAGTCGATCTGCACTTATTACAACTTGCAAAATAAAAAATGAGCAAGTAAAAAAAAATTGAATACTTACATGAAATTGTTTGCTTGCTGTGACTATTGAATTGAGAGTTTGTGTTGTATAAATTAATATTACTTTTTAAAATTCAGATTTTTTAAGTTTTATTTTTTGTTTTAACATTTTCTTAATCCTACTACTAACTCTATTTCTAATTGTTTTTAACATTGCCGGAGATTCCTCGAAATAATCAACAATCTTTCCAGTTTGTTTTACTTTATAAAAAGTATTCATTATCTTAAAATCGTCAAAACTCTTTTCAATCGGAACTTCGGCGTAGTATTGAAATTTTCCGACATCTAAATGAGACTTTCCCGCTTTTGTTAAATATTCTCTATTTATAGCAATTGTAGGATCATATTTTACACCATCAATTTCCGTCCAAATATGTAAATGAGTGGCGAGTTTATCATCATACATCATCTTTCCGCATATGATTTTGATATCAAATTTTTGTAAATGTTCTAAAAGCAATAAGCTTGCCGGCAGGCACACAGCGTACATTTCTTCCTTTACAAATTCTTGAGAGACTATGCCTGAAATGAGGCGTGCAATTAAATGTTTATCAGCTGGCATCCTGGTGTAAACTACTGATTGCAAAAAAAATGAATTATTGAAGTAATACTTTTTGTTTGTTCTAAAATATTGGGTTTTGACCTTACCCCTTTTATGCGGCCGTTCAGCACAAACTGTTAACCATAAATCAGTAGACACTCCTCGCGATGTTCTAATATAGCTTTTCCTGTCTAGATAATTTTTCTATTTTTCTGTAAGAATGTTTTTCAAAAAAAAAATATCGAACTTGGTGCTTAATTCATTAATTAGATTATAGTCTAATTAACTTTATTGCTGTATAATGTATTTTATCAACAGTTTTATATATAACTGAATAAAAAAATATTTTGTTTTAGTATGTATGTAGTATTAAAAGTGTATGTCTTTTATTTACTGATCGTAGTTTTTTCGGATAGATAACATTAGAAAATTTCAAAACGGTTTTTAGAAGTTCTTAAAATAAATTTTCAATTTTTAAAACTTTTTTGTAACTTTTAGAAACTTTAATTTTTAAAAGTTTTAAAAAGTTTTAGAAGTTTTAAAATTTTTTTAAAAAAGTTTTAAGTTTTAAAAAAGCTTCAAAAAGTTTTAAAAAGTTTTAGAGTTTTAAAAAAGAGTTATAAAAAGTTTTAAAAAAGTTTTAAAAAAATTTAAAAAGTTTTAAAAAGTTTTAAAAAAGTTTTAAAAAATGTAAAAAAGTTTTAAAAAGTTTTAAATGTTTAAGAAAGTTTTAAAAACTTTTTAAAAGTTTTAAAAAGCTTTAAAAAGTTTTAGAAGTTTTAAAAAAAAAATTTAAAAAAGTTTTAAAAAAAATTTAAAAAGTTTTAAAAAGTTTTAAAGGTTTAAAAAAGTTTCAAAAAGATTTAAAAAGTTTTAAAAAAATTTAAAAAAGTTTTAAATGCTTAAAAAAGTTTTAAAAACTTTTTAAAAGTTTTAGAAGTTTTAAAAAAAAAATTTTAAAAATGTTATAAAAAATTTTAAAAAAGTTTTAAAAAAATTTAAAAAAGATTTAAAAAGTTTAAAAAAAGTTTTAAAAAATTTAAAAAAGTTTTAAATGTTTAAAAAAGTTTTAAAAACTTTTTAAAAGTTTTAAAAAGGTTTAAAAAGTTTTAAAGTTTTAAAAAGTTTTAAAGTTTTTAAAAGTTTAAAAATTTATTTATTTTTATAGCTTCATAAGTAAAATTTACGTAAACGTTTATGATTTATATAGAAAATGCGGTAAAACGTAGCCGCGCGTTTTCGAGTTTGATTTTTTTTAGTTTGGGCGAAAAATACGTAGACACAACCGTCTATGACTTAAAAAATTAATCATGTTACATGTGCTAATTACCTTATTTTTAATTGCATCATGAGAAAAATGGCGTAAACGTTTATAACTGATAAAGAAAACGGCTATGTTTAATCGCATCATAAGAAAAATTGACGTAATCGTCTATGATTTATATAGAAAATGCGGTGAATATCGAATCCGCGCGGAGCGCGGATTCGATATTCACTCTAAAGCGTAACCGCGCGAAGCGCGGTTACGCTTTAGCGCATTTTCTATATAAATCATAGACGATTACGTCAATTTTTCTTATGATGCGATTAAACATAGCCGTTTTCTTTATCAGTTATAAACGTTTACGCCATTTTTCTCATGATGCAATTAAAAATAAGGTAATTAGCACATGTAACATGATTAATTTTTTAAGTCATAGACGGTTGTGTCTACGTATTTTTCGCCCAAACTAAAAAAAATCAAACTCGAAAACGCGCGGCTACGTTTTACCGCATTTTCTATATAAATCATAAACGTTTACGTAAATTTTACTTATGAAGCTATAAAAATAAATAAATTTTTAAACTTTTAAAAACTTTAAAACTTTTTAAAACTTTAAAACTTTTTAAACCTTTTTAAAACTTTTAAAAAGTTTTTAAAACTTTTTTAAACATTTAAAACTTTTTTAAATTTTTTAAAACTTTTTTTAAACTTTTTAAATCTTTTTTAAATTTTTTTAAAACTTTTTTAAAATTTTTTATAACATTTTTAAAATTTTTTTTTTAAAACTTCTAAAACTTTTAAAAAGTTTTTAAAACTTTTTTAAGCATTTAAAACTTTTTTAAATTTTTTTAAAACTTTTTAAATCTTTTTGAAACTTTTTTAAACCTTTAAAACTTTTTAAAACTTTTTAAATTTTTTTTAAAACTTTTTTAAATTTTTTTTTTAAAACTTCTAAAACTTTTTAAAGCTTTTTAAAACTTTTAAAAAGTTTTTAAAACTTTCTTAAACATTTAAAACTTTTTAAAACTTTTTTACATTTTTTAAAACTTTTTTAAAACTTTTTAAAACTTTTTAAATTTTTTTAAAACTTTTTTAAAACTTTTTATAACTCTTTTTTAAAACTCTAAAACTTTTTAAAACTTTTTGAAGCTTTTTTAAAACTTAAAACTTTTTTAAAAAAATTTTAAAACTTCTAAAACTTTTTAAAACTTTTAAAAATTAAAGTTTCTAAAAGTTACAAAAAAGTTTTAAAAATTGAAAATTTATTTTAAGAACTTCTAAAAACCGTTTTGAAATTTTCTAATGTTATCTATCCGAAAAAACTACGATCAGTAAATAAAAGACATACACTTTTAATACTACATACATACTAAAACAAAATATTTTTTTATTCAGTTATATATAAAACTGTTGATAAAATACATTATACAGCAATAAAGTTAATTAGACTATAATCTAATTAATGAATTAAGCACCAAGTTCGATATTTTTTTTTTGAAAAACATTCTTACAGAAAAATAGAAAAATTATCTAGACAGGAAAAGCTATATTAGAACATCGCGAGGAGTGTCTACTGATTTATGGTTAACAGTTTGTGCTGAACGGCCGCATAAAAGGGGTAAGGTCAAAACCCAATATTTTAGAACAAACAAAAAGTATTACTTCAATAATTCATTTTTTTTGCAATCAGTAGTTTACACCAGGATGCCAGCTGATAAACATTTAATTGCACGCCTCATTTCAGGCATAGTCTCTCAAGAATTTGTAAAGGAAGAAATGTACGCTGTGTGCCTGCCGGCAAGCTTATTGCTTTTAGAACATTTACAAAAATTTGATATCAAAATCATATGCGGAAAGATGATGTATGATGATAAACTCGCCACTCATTTACATATTTGGACGGAAATTGATGGTGTAAAATATGATCCTACAATTGCTATAAATAGAGAATATTTAACAAAAGCGGGAAAGTCTCATTTAGATGTCGGAAAATTTCAATACTACGCCGAAGTTCCGATTGAAAAGAGTTTTGACGATTTTAAGATAATGAATACTTTTTATAAAGTAAAACAAACTGGAAAGATTGTTGATTATTTCGAGGAATCTCCGGCAATGTTAAAAACAATTAGAAATAGAGTTAGTAGTAGGATTAAGAAAATGTTAAAACAAAAAATAAAACTTAAAAAATCTGAATTTTAAAAAGTAATATTAATTTATACAACACAAACTCTCAATTCAATAGTCACAGCAAGCAAACAATTTCATGTAAGTATTCAATTTTTTTTTACTTGCTCATTTTTTATTTTGCAAGTTGTAATAAGTGCAGATCGACTTTTTGAGAAAGAGCTACAAAAACCTAAAAATCCTAATACATTACCTTGTAGAAAAAATCTTGAGGAAAAATGTAAGTAAGGTTTACGTCAAATGGCTTGGATTTAATTCATCTCACAACTCTTGAATAAATAAAACAGATATTGTTTAAAATAATTTGTTTTTACATTTATTTAAAAATAAAATATATAATACATTGATACAATAAAGAACATTATTGTTTCCAGTTCAATCAATTTCCATTATTTTATAATGGCCCCAAGCTAAGGTTTCATAATCCCCTTTAATTAGAAATCGCTTATCATCGTTGGGATTAATTGCGGTTTTGGTTTGAGTAATAGAACTTACATTATGCTTTTTAGATTGAATTAAATTTTGCGAAATTACTTTAATTTTTTCATTATTTAAACAGTCTACATAATCATCAAAGGTAATTCTACATTTCACAACTTGATTCTTTATGCCTTTAAGTTTCTTATTTTCTATACTTTGATGATTTTCTCCCCCCTGAACCCTGTACGCATACATTTTTGCTCTCAATCCTACAAACTCAGTCATGATTGTACCATTATTTTCATCTTTCATAATACCAGGCACTTTTTTATTTATTGAAGGTATCCCCCAGATATTATTGTCTGAGTAGTCACTTGTATCAAAACGTTTATGACAATCTCTCTTAATTACTTCATAAATATCCGGACAGGCTACCTCATAAATGAGACTATCTGTATCAGTATAGCAAATTTTACCATTTTTACCAAATTGTGGGATCATGTAGTCATAATGAAAGTCATAAAGTGAGGTTTTAGCTATGTCTAAAACACACATTCCAACATATATTGGTTTATTAAAAAATATTTCTGATTTGTTTAATTCAATAGCAACTAGATTTTCGCTAAAAATTGTTGAAGATTTGAATTCTGGCTTCGAAATTAAAGCTTCCGCACCATACCTTCCAAACCACTTAGTCACTAACTTTACAATGCTATGTTTTCGAACATTTTCCATAGTTTTCCCAAATACAGCGTTGTTCATTAGTTTGAAAAGGTTTTTTTCAAAGTTATTTTTTGCAAGTGCTCGTAATGATGAATTTAAATCTATATATGACTTTAACCATGCTGATTGATCAAACTCAAGAATCTTATGAATTTTTGTTATTTTTAAACCATAACGGATAGCTTGCTTTAATTTTCTATAGTATATGACATATTTCGTCTTATTATGTAGCGTAGCCATTAATTTTTCTTCTTTCGAACCTGGACCACATCTGTGTTCTGGACAAAATGGTAAGTCATTGTGAATATCATGTAATTTGCTAGGATACTCTATATCTACTTCTAATATATACCCCTTGTTAGATTCATCAGAAATTTCATTGACATCAAAATCTTGAAAATTTTCAAACCACTTAAAACCCCCCAAAGGTAAATATTGAGACATTGCCCAACCATATTGATTATTAATATCATAATACATTAAATATGTGGATTCTTTAGTTGAGTCATATTGTTTGATATATTTATTATTAGCTTTAGCATAACGTTTCGTA
The DNA here is from genome assembly GCA_932526605.1 of Nephrotoma flavescens. Taxonomy (NCBI): domain Eukaryota; kingdom Metazoa; phylum Arthropoda; class Insecta; order Diptera; family Tipulidae; genus Nephrotoma; species Nephrotoma flavescens. The sequence continues at coordinate 60,696,723 of OW052222.1, read as the reverse complement.
CACTGACTTAAACCACCTCTAATTCCGCGCTCTACAAACATTACCATATCTATATCGGTAAGTAGCTCTAAAGATATATTTGTATACTTTAGCATTGCATCCCAAGTATACCCAGGGAGTGTAAAATAGTGCGCAGGGTCTAATCCATACGTTTTATAGGAACTGTCTCGAAACTGTTCGAAAACATCAACCAACAATAATACATCTGTTTTGAGATATAAATCCGAATATTCACCCAGATTACATAAGTCGAATTTATTGTAAACATTCTGAGCATGTATATATTGTTTTTCACTAATATTACTATCATTAAGTTTATTATAGAAAAGTTCAAGCGATGGGAGTTTTTCTTCTAAAAATTTTTGAGAGCTATCGAAATAGTCATATGGGTAAACACCCTTTTTAGTTAATAATGAAAATTTTTCTTCTGAAATTTCTGAAAATTCTGAATTTAAATTGGGGAAAGTGCTCAAATATGATGATAGTTCATCTAAACTTTTATCCATAAATCTAAAGGAATCTATAAATCGAAACTTTGTTAAATGGAAATTCAAATGTTTTGTAAACGATATGTATTTCTCCTTATTAATCGGCAATAAATTTATTCTACCTGGCATATCGGATGCTATACTTTCTATAATAAAATGAGAATCATAACCACTTAAGTTATGAAAAACAATTGGTACCGTGTGACCTTCATTTTTATAATTAATATTACATTTATTATGTGCGGCTCCTCTAAACTTACCGGTGAAATGACAGTGATCGCGTACTCTAATCTCTTCACTTCCAAAAGTTTTTTCGCATATGTGACATCTTGAGACTGTTTTAAATGAAATAATTTCTTCTGTTGTTAGATCATTCATAACTACAGGATTAGTTATAATATTATCTAAAGTTTCAGCCAAACAGGCTAATTCTTTACTAAACCACGAAACGCAATCTTTCCCGCGATATGATTTGTACATAGATAAATTATCATCATACGAACATTTCACATAATATCCGATGCTATGTGGCTCATGCATTTGATAATTATTACCAACATCAACTTTTATTAATATACATTCTAAATCCGCGTAAATAATAAATGGAACTATTATTTTATTTTTAAAATTTTTAAACTGAAGCTGTTTTTGCTCATTTGTAGGCAACCTAATTTTGCAATTGTTTTGTTTTAAGCAATTCTCACTATGTTTTAGAAGCATTTCCCTTGAATGAAAATAGTGTAGACATCGATCACAAAATTCTATTTGTCCATTCCTGTTTCCCACTTGTGTTGATAACAGCCGAGAAAGACTTTTTATCCATATGTAATGATATTTAATCGGCTCATGCTCACTCAATTCTGCTTCTATGTCATTTTCTTCTTGACCATCTTCGCTATACATATTTTGAATTAAGAGTAAATTCACATGTGCGTCTCTCTTATTTTTAGTTAAATATGTTGGTAATGTAATATAGTCCGATGTCTTTAACAGTTTCAAAATATACACATTAATTGAAACATTGTTTTGCTTTTCAAAGCGTGCGATTTGATTAATTGTCATTGGGAAATGAATTCCAGTTAAGTTGAATTTCTCCGAATAGTGTGGATATTTTGTTGTGCGCTGTGGATGTTTTTTAACTGGAAATAACGCTGATAGAACTGCCCATGCAAAACAAGCATTGTCGTCATTTTGAACGTTGATACAGGCTCCTTTTGTTGCAATTTTCTTTGGTAGTGGAATATATGTCGACCCCAATTGTGCTGTATATTTGTTGATATTCATTATTAAGTTCACGACTGCTGATATAGTCCAACCGCTTTGCTTATGTTGAAAATCCTCGAGATCTTTTAATATAGTTTCTTTTATATTTTTTATAAACCATTCATCAATGTTGGTATCTCTGTAGAGCACATCATTTTTAGTATTCATGTATTTAAACTCAAAATTATCTTCAGCACCATTACAAATTTTAAACTCGCCGCAAAATATTCCATTTACTTTTAAAGCAGTTTCATTCTTTAAAACCTTTTTGATGTGAAGCTTAAAAGTTGATTGACAATCATTTAAGAAATTAATTGAATCAGTGTGAGTTAAGTTGATCATGGCTAAAGTTTTAATTCGGTTTTGAAAAGCAGTTTGAATATAAGTACATTTTATTCGCCTCGATGGATATTTTTGAACTTGACCATTTTTTATTTTCTGCATCATTTTCATTTGATTTCGAAATCCTGTTAATAAACCAACAGCATTTTGAGTTTTATTTTTTTCTCCTAAACCGATACAATTTCGCAGCTTGTTTCGAAGATATTTTAAATTTTTATTACATAGATTAACAGCATCTTGTAAAACCTCAGGATTGTCAGTAGCACTAATGAGAGCCGATTTAGTTTTGCACACTATTTGTTTAATATTTGCCATTTTCACACAATTTTTAATTAACACTATTAAATTTATTGACCGAATTATTTATTATTAATTGCTAACACTTAATTTCACTATTAAGTTTAATGAGATGTACCTTTATAAAATATTATAACACACTTTTAATTGTAAGCACTACAGATGGAATGATTTGATTTTTTATTTATCAAAATAATTCTTTTCACTTCACATACAATTTTTAATTGTCACCTTAAAATATTTTCTTATACCACAACCTTAGTAATTGTACACCAAGAGGCTAATGAATATTTTCTTCCATTTGTCTAGTTATTATATAAACTGTAAACAATTTTATAAATAAATAAATAAATATAACGATAACATTTTATTCCGTCACATATATCACTGTGTTTACGTTTAATTTTAATTTTCCTATATGTGCGCGCGCATCTAGTAATATTATGCATTTCGAGATATGTACATACAAATAAAATATAATAATAATAACAATTCTGTACTTCTCATGATTTTTCGTGAAAGAAATGAAATCTTACCTTTTCTTATCTTTAACCTACATAAAAAATAAAATGCAATTTTATTAATCTTTATATATTTTGCGAACACAATAACAACAACAATCATTTACTATCATTTAAATTTAATATTTGTTACAGTTACTAAATTAAATATTGTAAATCGCACGTCGGACGTCGCACCCCGCGACATCCATATTCTTATTACAATAAAACTTACAATTCACATAACAGATTAGTTGTTGTTACTATATGTACGAATTCAAGATCAAGTTTACTTTCATCTTTATATGCAATTTTATTAATCTTTATATATTTTGCGAACACAATAACAACAACAATCATTTAAATTTAATATTTGTTACAGTTACTAAATTAAATATTGTAAATCGCACGTCGGACGTCGCACCCCGCGACGCTTTTGAACACTTTTGTGTGAAATAATTTTAAAAGTAATAAATCAATTAGAAACTTAAAACCAAAAGTTTTCCAAAGTTTATCCTAAACACAAACGAAATATCTTTTGAAAGTGGTGCCACCTAATTATGAAAAGAAAAATCATCCTAAAACACAACCAAAATATCTTTTTCAAAGTGCTGCCATCTAGCGAAAAGTACGGAAACTTACATAAAATAGTGCTGCCATCTAACGAAAAATCATTGCAACTTAAAATTTTGAGCTTTGTCGGAAAAGTTTTTTAGTGCTGCCATCTATAAAAAACTTTTCATACTACGTGAGCCAAAATTTGCAAATTTGAAGCTCCATATAAAAATACATGGGATTTTGGGCTGGAACTCTCATAGTATACCTACTCGTAAGCACTTTTGTGCACTATTGATACGCTGAAACCAGTCTATGGAATACTGGGTTCATCCGATCAAATATCGTGAGTGAAGAAAACTCTCCGCATTTTCGACTAGCACAAACTTCACCCAACTCAAACAATAAACACCAACTCAAAAGTTCCAACCAATTGTCAAAAAAAAAATGTAACTCATTTCCCTAAATATAAATATAGTTCGGAACGACTCAGTGGTGGCACCCATTCGCGTCTATTTGTTAAATTTACATCTTGACCGGTGGGTATTATACTTAGCGCGTATTTGGGGGTTATGATATTCGCAGTATTACCATAAAGAAAATACATAAGAGTGATAATCTTAGTACAATAAATTGTCATATGAAATTTCAAATCGAAATATTTGGAGTTAATTTTGCGGCTATCGGACGGAAATAGAACGTACATATATACTTCAATATAGTTCTTTCCTTTTTTCTCAATTTTCTAAAATAAAAACAACACACACAAAAAATCGAAACATGTATATTTGACATACATATGTGTGTGTAGAAAATAAACAGAAAAATAAGAATACATTTTTTAAAGCTATTGCAGTTGTATTGCATTGCAATACGTAGCCGCATCAATATAAAGAATAGAATGTCGTTACCCCAGTATTGTGTTTTAAATGCATGCATTTAAATGCACGCATTTTGCATACATTTAAAACACTTAAATACTGGGTGACGATATGTACACATAGCAAATCAGGATACATATACACGTACATTCAAAATGATCGAGCATGCGCACATTTCGATTTTAATGTTTTGTGGAATACAAAATAAACAGCGAAGAACCATATTACACAAAATTTACAATAAATACAAACACATACATACATGCAAATAAAAATAAAGTTGTTCAAAATCAGAATTATAGAAATGTAAATATTATTAGCTTTTGTTTTACTTGATCGTGAATGAATGAAGGAGTACAAGAAATAATGCACATGTATATTTTTTATGTTTTTCATGTGTAGATGTAGTGTATTCGTATTATTTAATTTTTCGTATATTTCATATGCGTTAGAGTAATGGAAAACGGATGAAATGGGATTTTTAATTTTTTACCTGTTTACGTCACAACGATACGAATGTCGAGTATATTCGTCATAAAGATAAAAAAAATTACAATCGTATCAACTGTAATTTCTTTTTCCAGAAGAAGGGCAAATAAAGATCATTTAAAAAATATGTATGTATATACATTTTAGACTATTCATAATTAAGCAGGGAGAAAAAGTTTTCCGAAACAAAATTAAACAGTTAAAGGGGTTAAGTTATTTAAAAATTGTTTTATGAATGGTTTTTATGAAGTAGCTAAATATTTGAATGGACAATATTATTTTTGATTACATATTACTTTGGTACACCTCCAATAATATTTAATCAAATTATTTAGCCTATAATCTGACTAATCCGAGTTCTCGAATACCCCTAAATTTAATTATTACGAGTATTATTGAAAAATCTAAAGTCTTACTGATAGCGCATATATTTATTTTAAGAGCTCTATAATTCACACGGTAAAATTTATTAATCTATCATTACTATCATTACGATCCAGAATAATGAATATTATTTTTGTTTTGTGTGGTGTTTATTAAACGGTCGTTATTAATAATGGAGAACTACCTACATATGTACGAGTATTTATGAGTTATTTATAAACGAATATTGCAACTCCCAGCGAGAATCTCAATGCGCTGGAAATTCCCATTGCGCCTTTCCACTTTTTTAAAGTCCATTTCATTTTTTAAATTTTTTTCGTGCTTTATACTATATTATGTATGTATCAGGAATTGAATGTGTGAATGCCAAGCAGATAACGGTACTCAACAAAGTCAATTTTCCGTTGGAAACAACTTCCCGAAAGAATTGACACCATTTAGAAATATAGGAAAATTTGGGAAAACCGGTACACTACGTATGTTTAGGATTCAGAAAAGTTCATTCTTAACCGTCATGTAAGTGAAGAAAAAATATATTAATTTGAGTGATTAACTTATTTTTTCCACGTTCGTCCAAGTTGTAATATTCCATTCAAATATTTAGCTACTTCATAAAATCTATTCATAAAACAATTTTTAAATAACTTAACCCCTTTAACTGTTTAATTTTGTTTCGGAAAACTTTTTCTCCCTGCTTAATCATGAATAGTCTAAAATGTATATACATACATATTTTTTAAATGATCTTTATTTGCCCTTCTTCTGGAAAAAGAAATTACAGTTGATACGATTGTAATTTTTTTTATCTTTATGACGAATATACTCGACATTCGTATCGTTGTGACGTAAACAGGTAAAAAATTAAAAATCCCATTTCATCCGTTTTCCATTACTCTAACGCATATGAAATATACGAAAAATTAAATAATACGAATACACTACATCTACACATGAAAAACATAAAAAATATACATGTGCATTATTTCTTGTACTCCTTCATTCATTCACGATCAAGTAAAACAAAAGCTAATAATATTTACATTTCTATAATTCTGATTTTGAACAACTTTATTTTTATTTGCATGTATGTATGTGTTTGTATTTATTGTAAATTTTGTGTAATATCAAAACCGAACACAATCATATTCTATAAGCCGTACAATACTCGGCTATACACGCGGATAATGGCACTTTTTAACTCCTATTTGATAGTATTGGGGTCAATTTTGAACTTCTATTTGATAGTATTTGTATACCGCCAATAGAAATCGAATATGACACATTTGTTCTAGATTTCTCGTTTATGTTTATCCAAACAACAAAAAACAAAATAGATTTAAAGATCAAGTATGCAAAGCCACGCCTCATTCATGCATAAAAAGACTAAAACAATAATGAAAAATAGAAATTAAAAAAAAAATCGTGATCGAAATGCACTTTTTAATTATATAATAACAAACAAGACACACCCGCTAGTTTTTGTTTTCTATTTTTTCCTTTAACCCTTTCCGGGCCGCAATGCGAACCATACTTTTCTTGAATTTCTTTTCATTTTTTCCAGTAAACATAATGAACAAAGCACATTTCAAAAACCATATTTCTTATTAAGAGGTGAGAGAGTAGAGGATGAAATACTGCATTTGAAACATGACATAGCTGAGTATACTATCTAGTTAGACATTAATTTTTAAATTTGGTGACAATATTCCAAAAGGCCGCAAAGGGTTAAACACTTTTTTTTACACAAATGTATTTCTGAAACATATGCACAACTTGGAGTAAATAGAGAATAAAATTTCATGTTCGTATACGCACAATACAATTAAACAGAAGTGAAAAATTACATGCGTGTGACTACAGTACGGCTTATAGAATATGATTGTGTTCGGTTTTGGTAATATGGTTCTTCGCTGTTTATTTTGTATTCCACAAAACATTAAAATCGAAATGTGCGCATGCTCGATCATTTTGAATGTACGTGTATATGTATCCTGATTTGCTATGTGTACATATCGTCACCCAGTATTTAAGTGTTTTAAATGTATGCAAAATGCGTGCATTTAAATGCATGCATTTAAAACACAATACTGGGGTAACGACATTCTATTCTTTATATTGATGCGGCTACGTATTGCAATGCAATACAACTGCAATAGCTTTAAAAAATGTATTCTTATTTTTCTGTTTATTTTCTACACACACATATGTATGTCAAATATACATGTTTCGATTTTTTGTGTGTGTTGTTTTTATTTTAGAAAATTGAGAAAAAAAGAAAGAACTATATTGAAGTATATATGTACGTTCTATTTCCGTCCGATAGCCGCAAAATTAACTCCAAATATTTCGATTTGAAATTTCATATGACAATTTATTGTACTAAGATTATCACTCTTATGTATTTTCTTTATGGTATTACATCCTTCATACCGCCAGAAAATGAATAACATCATGTTAAAGTGCGCGGATGCACTGTTACAATATGGTTGATCATCTTTGTCACGAGTAAATAAATCTGCAAAAATATTATGTAACCTTGTATCCAATGTGCTGACAGCGTGTGAATATTTTGTGCTTTCTTCGATTCTGATTGAACAGTGGTTGTGTAGGCTTGAACAAGAGCGATCACCTACTTCAAGTGTTGTTGTATTAAGGTTTCCTAATTGAACATCACCAGAAATGATGGGCGACGAGGACGAATTTCGTGAAGCTTGAATTTGAGCATCGATCAGCTTTTGCAATTGCAATTTTGTCAATGTAATGCTGTTCTCCATTGTCAGAGTTAGATGCTATATTGTCATTATTAGTGTTACTGGAATCATCACCATCACTAACACACGAGAAAATAAATAGTGTGATAGCGATTCCGAACAATATGATACAAATTAAATATAATAATGATAAGATGGCACCCTGATAGACCAATACAAAAAAAAAGTACTTACAAAGTTGTCAAAATACCACCACAAGTATTCTAATGGGAACAAATGATCTAGACCTATTTCAATACTCGTTTTTCGACAGTTAACAATTCGAATTCTAAAATAACAAATTTAGTTGGCTGTATAGATATCTCCCTTCAGCTCCCTACATAATATAACGTTTACACAATATTTACGATAATCAAGTTACATAAATTCACGGTGATTAAATTGAATATAACTTAAATCTATTAAAATATTAATTCAATATAATATACATAATAACAGCTATTATAAATATTCAAAAGCTGTGTGTATACACAGCCAGACATACTCTAGTATCATCCCAAATAAAAAAGCAAACAAAAGCTCATATTCCAAAACCCAAACCATCGTAATTATCGTTCATCGTCATCGTCAATGAATAATAATCTCGTCATAATCATAATGTTTCCATTGTGCTTTTACTCATTTACCCCATTGTTGCTGGGTATAGCTTTATCCCCCACCATCTCCCATCTCGCGTTCTTCTGCCATACACATAGTGTACTGTACATAAATACTACGTCGTTAATTAATTAAAATATCATTTTCTTCTAAGTTTTTCATCCAAATATGTTGTTTGTTATGTATACGATGATGCTGTGTAGTTATAAAACAAAAATAATATTGAAAAACTTATCGTTAAGTAAATTAAATTAACAGCAACAAAAGAAACAACAACAACACAATTTTCAAACTTAAAAGTTTATTTTAGAGCTTTTTTCGTGAACATATATATGTTAAAAATATAAAAACAGATTCTTTCTATTATGTATTATGATTATTACTGTTATTATTATAAACTAAAATAATGTTCGTGTTGTTATTTTTTCTGTTTTGTTATTTTGTAGCTTACAGCTTAAAGCTTTTTTTCTGAACTGCTGCTGCTGTCTTGTCATCTCTCATTCTGATATGAATACGAAGTTTATAGTTTTGTTGTAGTTGCTGGTTCTTTTTGTTATTCTTATTGCTGATGCTTGTTATGCCTGTACCAACAAACACACACACACATATAATATTTAGAAGAATTTTCCATATTTTATGAAAATAATATGAAAATCTATTTTTGTATATCCAAATGACACGATATAAGTACGAGTATAATGTATACAAATGACATCGAATAAACGTTGTACAAGTCATTCTGTTAAATCGCAAGCGAAGAATAAAGTTATCGGATGACTGTTGACTAAGTAGTGAGAACCAGTTAAAAGCTCAAATTTGAGTAAATGACCAACTTCCATAAATATTTTCGGTTCTGCCAATCTTAACATGCGGCTGGCACTGAGAATTCACTATAGTTTGCACCAACTCAAATCACAAGGTACCATTTCCGGCTTAGGAAGTTCTTAAGAGATATAAATTCTTATTCAATTTCACCTGAGAATTTTGAGATTTCCCATTTACTACCTGGTCAGCACTCACTCGATATCTTACCATCTCAAAACATCAATTTGTATTTCCGGCCAAGGAAGGTTTTGAAAGTACAGACAATTTTGATATTACTTTATATGGGGCCATATCTAGGCTGCGTAAGATTGCGCCAATCCTAAGATACGGCTAGCACTGGAGAATTTAGCAACCTTTAGAATTCACCCGATAACGTAATATCCGGCTCAGGAAGGCCTTGGAAGTTACTGACGATTTTCACTTAAATTTGTATGGGGTCTTAGCGAAGCTGGAAGATTTTCCCAACCCTGACATCCATATTTTGCTCTCATCATAATCAACTCAAAACATAAAGAACCATTTTCGGCCTATAGGAAGTTCTTAAGAGTTACAAATTTTTGTTTAACCTAAACTGAGAGTTTGGAAGTTAACCTTTATTTAAATTTTAACATAAAGCCGGTCCTGACCAGTTGATCAGCACTCATCCGATAACGTACCATCTCAAAACGATAATTACCATTTCCGGCCCGGAAGGTCTTGGTGTCTTGGAGCTATATACGATTTTCATATAAATTTTTAAGGAACCATATCGAAGTTGGAAGATTGTGCTAATCCTAACATACTGGGTGCTCGTTATAAGTTACCATTAATATTTTCAACTCATATTATGACGCATTATTTTTTCGAACAATAAATCACAATTAAACAAAAAAAAACTGGGATAGGATATTTTGTTGTTGTGTCTATTAAAAATATCGTCTTATAGTTTAGTGTAAAGAATGAAAAAACCTTTCGTTCTATGAAAAACTGGGTTAACTTCATATACTTGAAACTGAGTATGATTCCGAGTCGGTAAGACTATTTATGATACAAAAATCGGACTAAGACTAAGGCTTAGACTAAAACTAAAACTAAGATTAAGCCGAAGACTAAGTCTAAAACTAAGACTAAAGCTAAGACTTCGACTAAGACTAAGACTAAGAATAAAACTAAGGCTAAGACTAATTCTAAGTCAAGACTATGGACTAAGACTAAAGTAAGACATAGTCTAAGACTAAACTAAGAGTATGTCTAAGACTAAGACTAAAATTAAGACTACGTTTAAACTAAGAGTAAGACTAAGACTTGATTAAGACTAAGACTGAGACTGAGACTAAGACTGAGACTAAGATTAAGACTAAGTAGGACTAAGTCTAAGACTAAGACTATTTCTGATACTGAGACTAAGGCCAAGAATGAGACTAAGACTAACACTAAGACTAAGATTAAGTCGAAGACTAATTCTAAAAGTAAGACTGAGACTAAACTAATACTAATACTAAAACTAATACTAAGACCAAAATTAAGGCTAACACCTCAATTCTGAAGCACAGTCACTGACTGAATAATGGTCTTAGGTAAGATTTTTTGACTTTATTTTGAGTTTACTCTTAATTATGAGACTTTTCGAATTCTACGCGTAGTCTGTGATCAAGACCACTAAATTTGTATGTCTTACGCAAGACTTTTTTTAAGACCAATGCCAACTTAGACTATGCGCAGAATACGAAAAGTGTCGTAATTAAGACAAAACTCGAAGCAAATTCAAAAGTCTTACGTCAGACATACAAATTTGGTGGTCTTATTGGCTTCGCGCAGAATACGTTCTTTATTCAGTCAGAAAAGTTCTTTATTCAGTCAGTGAGTGTATTTCAGTATCGGGGTGTAAGACTAATACGAAGACTAAGACGAAGACTAAGATTAAGACTAAGTTTAAACTAAGAGTAAGACCAAGACAAGGTTAAGACTAAGACTAAGACTAAGACTAAGACTAAGACTAAGACTAAGACTAAGACTAAGACTAAGACTAAGACTAAGACTAAGACTAAGACTAAGACTAAGACTAAGACTAAGACTAAGACTAAGACTAAGACTAAGACTAAGACTAAGACTAAGACTAAGACTAAGACTAAGACTAAGACTAAGACTAAGACTAAGAATAAGACTAAGACTAAGACTAAGACTAAGACTAAGACTAAGACTAAGACTAAGACTAAGACTAAGACTAAGACTAAGACTAAGACTAAGACTAAGACTAAGGCTAAGACTAAGACTAAGACTAAGGCTAAGACGAAGACTAAGATTAAGACTAAGTTTAAACTAAGAGTAAGACCAAGACAAGGTTAAGACTAAGACTAAAACTAAGACTAAGACTAAGACTAAGACTAAGACTAAGACTAAGACTAAGACTAAGACTAAGACTAAGACTAAGACTAAGACTAAGATTAAGACTAAGTTTAAACTAAGAGTAAGACCAAGACAAGGTTAAGACTAAGACTAATAGCCCTATTCTGACGCACAGTCACTGACTAAAAACAAGCTTAACTAAGACTATTTGCTCAATTTAAGATTTTCGTCTTAACGAAGACACATTTCGTATTCTGCTTGACGTCTTAGCTAACACTCGTCTTAAAAAACAATCTTAGCTAAGACATGCGATTTTGATGGTCTTATTTGACATATCGTCTCTATAATAGTGTGAAAATACAATCGAGAAAAAATTATTTAATAAATAGTGAATAAAATATTAAAATATTGTGGTTGATTTTAAGATGGATCTAATAGTACTATTGCTGTTATTAACTGAAGAAGAAAAGTAAGGTGTTTTGTTGACCATTCGTGTACTAAATTAATATTGTATTTTACCATTTATATTATTTTTAGAGCTGGACGAAGGGGACAATTAAAATATTTAAGAGATACGGCCAATCCATTTGAACTCGAGGAAAATATTTTCCGCCAATATTTTCGTCTCTCAAAGCAATTGGCGGATACAACTATCAAGAAACTAGAACAATATAACAACGAACAATCAGATATACCGTTCACATTTCGAGTATGTATTATCCTGCTAATTATATGTTTGTTAAAAATGTAAATATGATTATAAATTATTTCGTAGGTTTTATCTACATTATATTTTTGGGCCATGGTTCTTACCAGAAATGTATTGCAGCCAATTATTTATTCCCGATGAGTCAATCAAGCGTGTCTCGTAACATAGCATACATCAGTAAACTCATCACAACAAAATTAGCACACGAATAAAATTTTGCGAGGAGCAAGACCAAAAAAATTTAGTGAAAGAGGGGTAATTAAAAATCATTTGTTTGGAATAATTAATAAATTCGTATTGATTCCTTTTAGATTTTATACTAAATTTGGTATAAAAGGCGTTATTGGTGCTATCGATTGCACACACGTCGGGATTGTGGCACCTCCAGCAAATGATCCTCAACGACCAGCTCGATTATATTTAAATCGAAAGGGATACTACAGCATTAATGTGGAAGCAGTAAGTCAATCCATTAATTAATGCATTGTATATCAAACTAAATATTTCTGTATTTCATCGTCAGATAGTCGATTCCAACTTAAAATTTATGGCAGTCAATGCCAAATACCCCGGTAGTGTACACAACTCTGCTATATGGACCACATCTCCACCTCGAATACACCTTATTCAAAATTACAACAGCCGATGAAATAATTGGTTGACCGGAGATAGTGGATACCCGTTGGAACCGTGGCTCTTAACACCGGTTACACAACCAGCAAACCGCCAAGAACAAAAATTTAATACTAAGCAAATGAGAGCTAGGAATAGCATTGAAAGAGCATTTGGGGTCCTTAAAAACCGCTTTAGATGTGCCCACAAAAGCCGTGTTTTGCATTACCGGCCAGATAAGGCAGCCATAATTTTTTATTCGTGTGTCATTTTGCACAATATGCTGGTGGACCGTGGCTTGATTGACGAACCCGATGATGATGAAATAATTTATGATGAAGAGGACTCAGAGTCAAACATCAGCGATCACGATAACAGTTATTTAGTAGAAGGGCGACGTATTCGAAATGAGTACATTAATACTTTATAATTTATTTATACATTTATTTCATTTATTTTTTTTTCATATAATATATTTAAAAAAAGCTTAAAATTTATTTATTTATTAATTTTTTTATAGTTACTTTTTATTGAGAACCCCGATTTAAATTTTGCCCCAACAGATAAATAGCATCAGCCATTTTGGTCATGGCATCAGCATTTTTTTTGTCGATCTCGACACGTTCTTCCGCCAATCTTATCAACTTGCCGACTCTATCCGACAGATTTGTTGTGGTCCTTTTGCGCCTGGTCGTTCTGGCTAGTCGTTGGGATGAGACATTTGAGTCATGTGATGAGACACTTGTGTCTGGTTCCGTCTCGGCAACCATATTAATCGCCGCATCGTAACTGGGCGTGTTGGTCTCGACAACCTCGTAAGTTACTACTGGTTGTATTTGACTTGTGTTCTAGAAAGAAAAACATCTATATAATAAAATAATAATAATAAATAAATAAGGACTTACACGAACTCCCATAACTGGTACGTCGTCGTCCCCCCTAACAGAAACTATGCCAAATACACCAAGTGCTCGCTCTTCGAATGCGGACAGTTGTATTATGGATGACGGACCACCGCCGGTAGTAACTTTTTCCAATTGTATTTTACTGGCCCGGCTTTTTAATTGATTTTTCCAGTGATTGAGAGTCTAAAAAAATGATAACAGTAAGTTGCAACTAAAGTTTATATTATATATTCACATACCATTTTCCATTCATTGAGATTTTTAACCGGTCCTTTGAGAGCGTTTAATTTGCCGGTCAATTCTTCCCATTTTTCTTGTAAATAATTCGGGTTTTCAGGGGAATTTTTCCCAGCCAAAAACTGAGAATTTTCTTCAAGAAAATCAATAAACGTTTCTAATTGCTCGGCCGTTGTCCGAGGTGACCGGTTGGATCGAGCAGTATTCATCTGTAAATATGTACGGTATTATATATACATATGTATACAATTTATTGTTTAATAATGAAATTTAAAATTACTTACCATAAGTAATAAATTTTGGTACAAAAAAAATATTATTTTAATTATTCTTAAATGTATATTTAATAAATTATTTTTAAATGTAATATTTTATAAAGTACAAAAAATTTAAGCCGAGAAGAAGAAATTTCAGCCATTTCAAAACAATAAAAAAAATGCATCTGACAAGTCTCCACAATATTTGGAGAGTTTACAAAAAAAAATTAAGACCGAAGCGTTCAGAATACGAATAAAGAATTTCGTCTTCAAAAAATTTACTAACAAAAATGATCTTAGGTAAGACAGTCTTACGAGTCTTAACCTCAGAATCGGGGTGTAAGACTAAGACTAAAACTAAGACTAAGACTAAGACTGAGACTAAGACTAAGACTAAGACTAAGACTAAGATTAAGATTAAGACTAAGACTAAGACTAAGACTAAGACTAAGACTAAGACTAAGACTAAGACTAAGACTAAGTCTAAGACTAAGACTAAGACTAAGACTAAGACTAAGACTAAGACTAAGACTAAGACTAAGACTAAGACTAAGACTAAGACTAAGACTAAGACTAAGACTAAGACTAAGACTAAGACTAAGACTAAGACTAAGACTAAGACTAAGACTAAGACTAAGACTAAGACTAAGACTAAGACTAAGACTAAGACTAAGACTAAGACTAAGACTAAGACTAAGACTAAGACTAAGACTAAGACTAAGACTAAGACTAAGACTAAGACTAAGACTAAGACTAAGACTAAGACTAAGACTAAGACTAAGACTAAGACTAAGACTAAGACTAAGACTAAGACTAAGACTAAGACTAAGACTAAGACTAAGACTAAGACTAAGACTAAGACTAAGACTAAGACTAAGACTAAGACTAAGACTAAGACTAAGACTAAGACTAAGACTAAGACTAAGACTAAGACTAAGACTAAGACTAAGACTAAGACTAAGACTAAGACTAAGACTAAGACTAAGACTAAGACTAAGACTAAGACTAAGACTAAGACTAAGACTAAGACTAAGACTAAGACTAAGACTAAGACTAAGACTAAGACTAAGACTAAGACTAAGACTAAGACTAAGACTAAGACTAAGACTAAGACTAAGACTAAGACTAAGACTAAGACTAAGACTAAGACTAAGACTAAGACTAAGACTAAGACTAAGACTAAGACTAAGACTAAGACTAAGACTAAGACTAAGACTAAGACTAAGACTAAGACTAAGACTAAGACTAAGACTAAGACTAAGACTAAGACTAAGACTAAGACTAAGACTAAGACTAAGACTAAGACTAAGACTAAGACTAAGACTAAGACTAAGACTAAGACTAAGACTAAGACTAAGACTAAGACTAAGACTAAGACTAAGACTAGGACTAGGACTAGGACTAGGACTAGGACTAAGACTAAGACTAAGACTAAGACAAAGACAAAGACAAAGACAAAGACTAAGACTAAGA